>JASVER010000063.1:5640047-5694070 GCA_030449065.1 Oceanodroma leucorhoa
GGCGGCGGTGCGGCGGCAGCGGCAGCAGGGCGGCGGCGCATCGGCCATGCGGTGGCCCCGCGGCCCCCGCGGCGCCTGGCGGCTGCTGCCCCGGCGCTCGCTGCTGGCCGCGCTCTTTCTCTTCTCGCTCTCCTCCTCCTTCCTCTACTTCGTCTATGTGGCGCCGGGCATCGGTAAGCGGCGGGCCGAGGCCCGGGGTGCGGGGCGGGGGCACGCCGTCTCCCGCTGGAAACGCTGAGTAATCCGCGCCTGGCCGGCCCGGGGGCCGCGGCATCCCCGGCGGCCGCTGCCCGGAGAGGGGCGGCCCGGGCCCTGCGGCTCCGCGGTGCCCCGGGGCTCGGTGCTGGGCAGCGCGTCTCCGCCTCCCGCCGGCGCTGGGGAGAGCCCGCAGCCGGGGGAGGGGGGCTTTCCCCGGGGGGCTGGGGGTGCCCGGTGCCCACTCGTGCCCCTCGGGGCGGGCACACGCGGGGGTGCCGGTCCCCGCTGCGTGGAGGGGCCGCGGGAGGTGCCGGCCGCGCTCCCCGCGGGGCTTCCTCGGGCTGGCGGGGCCCGAGCGGTGCCGCTGCCAAGGCCGAGCAGGGGGGCAGCGAGCCTGCTGCCCGCCTGCCTGCCGGAGAGTTTGTTTTGAAGAAGTGGAGTGCAGTCCAAGTGTTTGTGGTCTAAACTCGCTTTCTGGCAGAAACCCTACTCTTTTTGTCAAGTGGGAAGATGAGAAGTGTGTATTTTAGAAGGAGAGCGTACTTGTTCGTATCTTCTTTTCCATAATGTGCTTGACAGGGGACTGGAGTACCCRTGTACCAAAATGGCTAGCACCCAGTGCCGGTGCCTGTGGGGCTGTGCACCCATCTCCCGTGAGATATGGGAAAGCTTGTGCCGCGGAAAGCAGCTGTTGTCTTCGTACAGTGTATCTCGTTTCTGCGAGGAGCCAAGGCTCGYGGTTTGGCCTTCAATAGAACTTTGACAACAATTAATCTTTTTAAAAACAATCCTTTAAAAAAAAAATCTTGCAAAGGAGAGTTTCTCCTTGAAATGTCATTGGTATTGCTCATGCCATCCCTAGCTCGGACATCCCAGGGAGACCTGTGTGTGCTTTTCAAGGTGACTTCTGTGGGTTTTATTTACAGATGATGGCCCAGGGCTGCYGCTGGCCTTTGGGAGCCTTTTGCGGGGCGAAGTAGGGGTTGGCCAGTGTGTGAAGCCCGGCTCGTGTCCTGGGCACAGCCCGGGTGAGGACACGCATCCTGGGCCTCCCCACCACGCTCTTCCCTGGCTCGGTGGTCCAGGGCTTTGCTGTCCCGACGGGCTGGCCGGTGTCCTGCAGGCTGGCCTCGGAGTTGCCGAGCCACTCTCCTGCATCCGTTGGAGGACAGTTTCACACTGGYGCTAACGGGTGGCGCAGCCGCCGCCTGCTCCCTCTATAAACACAGCCTGACTCGTCCTGTTCACGTGCTGCCATGGGGCTGTTTTATCMATCAGATGCATCCTGCAGCCCATTGCAGGGCAGGCGCAGGGGATGTCCTCTTCAAGAGCCRCGGCGTGGCTGTGGATGGGCTTCCCTGGGCCCGGAGGGAATAGCTGTACAGTTTCAGAAGGAAACTTCTCTTATAAGGATGGTTTTGTTTCTTTTTTAGAGTTGTCTAATTCATTTTGTGCCACTTCTGTGTGGTCACCAGTCCTAGAGGTGCTGGAGATGCTGTAGGGTATAAAATGCTGTTTAAAACCAGCTCTGTGCCCAGAGGCCTTTCCCTACATGGACCTCGGATAACACAGTCACATCCCATCCCGTGTTCTCGCTATCTGCAATGCTAGAAGAGAAGGCAGAGAGGTGAAGGTGGTCCCTGTCCCCACCCGCCCGTGGATGTCAGTGATGTTCTGAGTCATCTCCCCATCAGGTGACAGAAGAGCTGCTTCCTTTGGGTGGTGGTTTTTTTTTTTTTTTTCTTTTTCATCCCTCTTTCAGTCAAAAATGTTCTGTCATGAAAACCCAGCTCAGTATTCCCGGGGCAGCTGGGCTCGTCCTCCCAGCACTCGGAGGGAGTTTGTTTTCAGGCCAGAGCGGTAAGGAGAAGTTTGGAAGAAAAGTGAGTGAGATAGGACACAAGCAGAGCTGGGGATTTTAATAAATCGACYGTGTGGCATGTGATGGAGAGATGCTGTCAGCGGGGTGTTCTGGGGGCCTTTGGCCTGCCCGCCGCCGCCTTGTGCAGTGGGGTAGGGCTGGGCTGGCTTTCTCCGGCTGCTGAAGGGCCTGAAGAAACCTTGGTCCTAAAACTGTCCCTTGCAGGGTGTGTTGGGGAAGCGGCTGAAGAAGGACCTGTAGCTCAGCGGCTAAACCACGGGCAGAGGAGTGATTAATCCATTCCTTGATCATACCTTAATTAAAAAATCCAAATAAACAGGACCTGAAGCTGCAAGCGAGCTTGGACCAGCTGGAGACTGAGCCTGGAAGGGCTTTAATCTACTTGGTGCTGCGAGCTGCTGGGAAGGGGCTCCCACAGCAAACCTGTGCTCGTGGGGGTCCGTGGCTGGCGGTGCCAGGGCTGGAGCCAGGTTGAGAGTGGCCCCGTGGTGGGATGGCAGCGAGGACCTGGGCATCCCTGTGGCAGGGTGTGCTGTCACCGTGGCAGAGGGCAGAGCGGGGCCGAGCCTGTCCCCAAGCCCGGGTTAGAGGGGGAAGAAAAACTCATTGGCGTTGCTGAGGCTTGTTGTGTTTGAGCAGTTGTGCGCCAGTGCCAGGAGAAAACTGGGACAGTTGCACTTCTGGGTGCTGTCTCAGCGCATTGGTGTGGAGCTGGCACACTTGCTGGCTCCCTTGCTGGCTGGAAAAGCTGGAAAAGTGCTCCTGGTGCCCTTTGACGGGGAAGGGGAGCCCAGCCTGGGCTCTGGGTTGCCTACCCCAGCGCTGGCCTGTTGCCCAGCCGGCCGTTGTGTTTGGCTCCTTGCAAACCAGGTAACGCTGGCAGGCCCTCGGTCTGCTCGAGATGGAAATGCAGGAAGAAATTAATGTTTACTGTCAGCAGATCGCCAGGCTTGGTACCCACAGGGAGCCCAGAGCTTTTGGGGCTTATGTTTGCGTTGTGCCCTGGTTTATGCGATGCCTGGGGTAGCTCCTCACTGCTGTCCTTCACCAAGGTTTCCTCCTACGGAACTGAAATTTTCTTGTGGCCTCAAGTTTGTGCAGAGCGATCCAATGTAAACAGCCAGCACCGCCTCCTTCCCAGTGCTCGCATCCAATACCCGTGTGTCCTTCCCACACACCACCCTAACAATTTACATCCCTGGGCTCCCAAAGCCACCTTGGAAAGTAAATTGCCAGAGACCCAGCTGATGGCACAAATACAGCAGGCTCCCCTTTTATTCGATGCTGTTCCCTGGCGCCCGCTTGCTTTTGTCCCTGCCGTGGCTGGGGTGATTATGTGGGTCTGTCTCATCGTGGCCATTGTGCGCTGGATGAGGCGGCCGATTGTTCTGCTCCGCGGTGAGCTGGGGCCGAGGCACGGCGGGGCTGGTGGAGATGCAGCGGCTGGAGGCTCCAGGAGATGCTCTCGTATCTGCATGGGTCCCCGCTGCCTGCCAGGGAAGCCCTGCGAGGCAGCAGGTACGAGGCGATGCTTGTACGGGTGGGGAGGTCGCTTTTGCTCATTGCCTTGCTCGGAGGTCTTGTGAGTGGCAGCAGCAGGGTAAAGGGCTGCGAGGCAGACTGTGCTTTAATTATGTGCAATCGCACTGGCCTCGTCTTTGGAATAAGCAGAGCTTGGCATGGGGCGAACCGTTCTGTCCTGCGCTGGAGTCCAGTATGTATCTCGGCAGGTTTTTTTTGCAAGGCTCGTTGCTGGCACTGAGGCTCTCGCCCTCCCGGGACAACCGTGCTGCCTCTCGCTTCTCCGGAGGGGATGTGCAGAAATGGGCTTGCCAGAGTTGTTCTGTCTGTGGCAGGGCCCTGGTGTTGGAGCAAGGGTCCTCTAAGGAGCTAAGCTACAGTCCCTGAAAATGTCTTGTCTTGCTGGTTTTGTGCTCTTTTAACAGGGCCTGGGAAATCAAGGGAATTCCTTCCTGCAGCTGAGAACAGTAATGCTTTTACAAGCTGCTTGCACTGCAAGTTACTATTTCATCTTGATAACTCTCGCTGCAACAGTAGGAATTTCTCAGACCTTGGACTTGGTCCTGGTGGAGAGGGTGATTGCTGCGTGGCTGGGAGGAGGGAGGTCAGAGGCCTTCCCTGGTGCTCAGGTAGCTGCTCTTGGCTTTTCCCTTGTTGTCTCTCCAGATGTTGGAGCCTTTTTATTTTATTTTTTTAAACTTAGGTTTGCACAGGAGTCTTACTTGGTTGGATCTGATGTAGGAGAATAATGCAGAGAATTTAAATTATTGGGTGAAAGATTGTTACCTTTGTGAGAGAGCTGTAATTCACTCTTGCTTTAGTGCCTCAAAACTTATCAGGAATTGCTCCCGACCGGTCGTACAGGGCAYGAGGTAGCAGCGTTAGCCCTGAATTACATTTATGGCGCAAGACCTTGATTTTGATAGGCAGGAGGGCTTTGAAATGCTATTCCTTCACGCTGTGTTTTGCTGGACAGCAGAGCAGTACTGGGGAGACCAAGAGCTTCCTTTGTGCAGCTCGTTTGCTGCTTTGGTCCCTTGCAAGAATATTATATGTCTGAACGTGGCTGATTCGGTTCGATTATTTAGTGCGTCAGCCTAGCAAATCTTAGCACAGAGGAGTTCCAGGGGTGAAAATGGCAAAAGATTTTGCTACCGCCAGCTTGCCCGAGATTGAGGGGACCATGGTACTGTGGGAAGTGGCTGAGTTGCCCTTGGTGGGGAGGAGCAGAGGCAAAGTGGTGGCCGYGGTCCCATGAAGGGGGATGGCACTGCGGGGACACAGAGCCGGGCCTGGCGAGTCTGGGCAAGGGGAGTGGGGAGGTGGTGTGGGGGAGTGGGTTGCTGCTGCTTTTGCCTTCTGTGAGCTTCTCGTGGGGATGTCAGCAGGAGGAGCCTGGCCACGCTCAGTGGCTGGTGGAGAGAAAGGCAGAAGGGGGATGGCGGTGGAGAGAAAGGCAGAAGGGGGATGGCGGTGGAGAGAAAGGCAGAAGGGGGATGGCGGTGGAGAGAAAGGCAGAAGGGGGATGGCAGTGCAGAGTGCCGAGCGAGGGGGCAGGGGATGCTGCCTGCGGCAGGGTGCTGGTGCTCAGCTCATCCGAGAAGCACACCAGTGGGCTGCGGTGGTTTTGGCCAGGCAGAGGCTGGGTGCAGGTGCCCTTTCAGGTTTACCAGTGGCTTGCTGGGTAGCTGGGCACTGCCTGAGCAGGGACAGAAGGTGAAGGTGCAGTTCGGAATAACAAAGCGAGGTTTGTGCTGTTGTGGCCCTGGCTTTCATCTTCTAGGTCTTCCCTCTGCAGAGTAAGGGAGTGTGGTATCTTACTATGGAACACCGGCAGCGCTGCCCTCCTCTTCCCAAAAGATCTGCCAAGCAACATTTCACAACCTAAGGAAGGAACAGCCCAGTTCCTCTGCAAATCCCACTGAGGTTTTTGCAGTCATCAGATCGACAGTGACTGGGGGTAGTGAGAAATCCTCTAGTGCTCCTTGATACAAGAACTTGAGCTGAGGATCTCCTGTGCTACCTGTGGAAGGAGACTGGTGGTGGCCGTGGGAAATAGCTCCTTTGGTAGCACCGCTTTCTTCCAGCACTGAGTCTGATAAAAGGCACAAGCAGGCAGGAGAGCGGCTGCAGCCCTGCTTGCACAGAGCTCCTCCTGTGCCAATGCATCCAAGGTGCTGGTGGTGCAGAGCATTGGTTGGAGACCACCTTTTGGTCAAGGCTAACAAATCACAAGGTTTCTTTGAGGGCAGGTGAATTACGAGGTTTTCTTTGCYCGTAAGCACCCGTGTTGTCTGTCAGGCACATCTGGTTTGGGTTATTTTGCTGGTGGCTYGCTGGGTGTTGCAACTGCAGAGAGTATGTGAAGAGTTTCATCCGTCTATCTCTGGAAGGCCTGGCTGCTGGAAGCTGATCAGCAGTCACAAAACCTTCCATGTACCGATTCATTCCTGCAAATTAAATGCTTCAGAACTTCAGTGATCTTCAATGGACCAAACCTTAAAGCAAAACCATTAGCGCTGTCAGCCCAGACTTCCAGAAGACCTGATCTTCATGGGATTGGCGAGCTGTGGAAGGCACTCAGTCTCTTCAGGTGGCTGTCGGCTTTGGTGGAGATAAGGGCTCTGACACTGCTGCTTTGTTTCCTGAGCTGATCGTCTGCCTCTTTTCCAGGTGGACTCATTAATTGCATTAACTCAGGCAGCATCTGCTCTGCAGGGTACGGTGAACACCCTGGGGACCACTGCAGGGAATGGAGATGAGCAATGTGTGGARCTGTATGTTTGCACTTGTTCCTATTTGAATGCTGTTACTGGATTTTAATATCCAAGCAGTGCATGGAGTCTTTAAATGCTTAATTTTATTGAAACTTCTGGGGAACCTCACAAGGGTGGCACCGGTGACCCTCAGCCGGTGGCGCTGGCTGGGCCGATGTGCTGTCAGCTGGGTGAGGCTCTGCAGAGCCCTCTGCTCTCCCCGTGGCAGCACCAAGGGATGAGCAGTCTGGAAGAGAAACTGATACGCAGCTATACAGAGCGAGAAAATCTTTCCCTGAACAGCTTTATTTTTAAAGCATCATTGTTACAATAAAATGTATGTTTACTTTGACAAAACCTTTGCAGGGTTATTTTAGTAAAGTTTATTTTCATGCTGGCTTTTTCTTCTTCTTTGCGTTTGGRCTGTTGTTCTGACTGTGATTTTTGTCTGACAGCATTTTGAACACTGCTGCGTTAGAATGGTTAATGTGTGTTTGAAGGTTTTCTAGCACCTGCTCTAAATACTCTGGGTATTAGTCCTGTTTTGAGAGATGGAGCAGAACATGTATATTAGACTGTGCTGTTGAAATGCAAAAAAAACCAACCCCGAATCAGAAATTTTTGAGAGATGTTTATGCGTGTGTTTTTTGGAGAATATGAAATTGAGAATGTTAAAAACGCCGGGGCTTTTAGCATTACTCTGGAACTGCTATTATTTTGAAAGGAAAGGTAGACTGAAAAGCTGAGGGGTGATGTCAGTGCCTGGCAGGAAAACTGTTCTTGGCCATCCTCATCTGCTACTTGGAAGGGTCCCAGGGGTGACGGAGGGACAGCACGTGTAACCCCCGTTCCGGTGGGAAGCGTCCTCGTGGGTGCAGCGAGGGTGTGGAGTGTGATGGGCAGGGTGGTGGTGCCCTTTTTCCACTGCAAAAGGAATTTTCTGGGGTTTGCTGGCCTTGCTCAAACCTRAAGTGAAGGAACGGGCTGTTGTGCCTCGGGGGCAGGCAGGAGTGGGGGGGTCCTTTGTGCTMCGTAGTGACTGCAGGTATTTTATATAGAGCTGCAAGCTTTAGTGCACCTTATTTGACGCTTTGTTTTTCCAAGGCATGTAAATATTACTTCAGGGGTGCAAGAAGCTCAGTTTGAGCTGCGTCACTCCTGGCTGTGTGGGGGAGGCGAGGGGAGTTAGCGCTTGCTTGGGCTGGGCTTTAGCTGAAAGCGCGTGGCCACGTTGGGTGCGACTTCCTAAAGCTCATTTTTCTAGATTTTTGGTTTTGAGGTGCAAAACCAATGGACGCTTCCCTTTGGAAGCCTGCGGTTGCATGTGGCATCCCCGGGCTGGCACGAACCCCTCCAGAGCCCTTGCCCCGTGTGCCTGTCTTGTCCCGGAGCCCCTCTGAAGATGCTGTYGGGGTGCTGGCCAGCCCCCCTTGCAGCAGGGGGGACCCCAGCTGGGGCTCCCGTCCCTGTCGCCCCTGGCTCTTGCTGCAGGGGAGAGGCTGCTTCCAGGGGACGTGGGTTCAAAYAGCACCATGGGGTTTTTTTCTCCGGGTTGTGCCTCAGTTTCCCTGCTTGGTGGGAGCTTGCTGTGTTAGAAAACCACTGTTTTCCTGCCCAGATGAGCGGGTGCACGTCTGTGCGATGCTGGCTTGGGCTGCCTGCTCCCAGGCTGCTGCGGGAGGGCTGCGTGTGGGACGGCACCTGCAAAGCTGTTCCCTCCCTGTGCCTTTCTAATCTGAAAGGTAAAGGTTGGGAAATATTTCTCTCTGGAGGACGCCACTGCACACGTCATGGAAGAAAGCAAACACAGGCAAAAAACCCCGTTGCACAGCTGCAGGTTGGACTATGGTATAGGCAGTCTCCAGCCATTGTTTGTTTGCATATCTAGGGAATTTTATGGCAAAATAATTGATTGATTTTACTTGAATGCTATTGCCGTACAAACAATCAAAGGAACCTCTTGGATCCTGGCACTGCATTAGCCACCTCCTTTGCTTTGGAGAGGCTGGGGACCAAGCTGCGCTGAAACTTTAAATATGCTGATACGCTGCCAAAAGGCTCCTGCGCAGRGATCGGAGGGTTACCCTGCAACGAGGAGGACAAGCTGTCAGAAGTCTGTGTGATGCCTGCGATAGGGGAGCGCATGCTCCTAATTTATGGTGTCTCCCCTCAGCAGCAGGTTGGGAGAGGCTGTCTTGAGCAAGGGTTTTGGATGAAAAGCGGTGAAGATGGCTATGTGAATGCTAATGTTTATAAAGTTCCTCTAAAAAAAAAAAAAGTATGAAGCATACAGAATAAAAGAGGAAAGCAAACACTGCAGTGCACCAGGTAGTCAAGTGCTAACTGATTTTTTTTTTTTTTTTCCCCTCACCTATCTGACAGGAAAAGGAAAACATTTCAGCCCTGTTCCTGCCTTTCATGCCCTCTGCGTCAGCGGGCGCGCTGGCAGGAGGCTGCGGGCTGTGAGCGGGAGCCTTGGGCGCCTTGCGCAAYGGCTGCTCTTGCTAAAATATCCGGGAGCGTGGTGGTGGCGTGGCCGGGGCTCTGCCGCGGCAGGGCTGGTGGGGTGGGAGGCAAAGGGGGAGTCGGCAAGTGATGCACAGACCACAGGTAAATAAACCAGCTAAAATGGACGTATTCCACAGCAGGAAAGCCTGGAGCTGTCGTAGCTTGAAACTAGTGTGGGCCATGTCCAAGGCATGTGGTGTTTTCTGTACTAGGGTTGCAGCAACCTGCTTCGAGGGAGAAAATAGTGGATATTAAATTCCTATCAGCAAACACGGGGTTCTCTTGGAGCTGGGGACCCCATGGAGGGGTGCAGGGTGGCCCCCGGCTGCAACAGCCCYGTGAGCGTAGCAGTTCCTGCAGAACTGTGAAATGCCTCCACACATGCAGCTCGCTCTTAATCTGCAGTCTTTTTTTTTTTTTTTTTCTCCTCAGTGTTTTTCCAACTCATGTCTTGCTGCCAGAGTCCATATTAATAATGCATGACACTTTTTTTTTTTTTTTTTTTTTTTTTTTTTCCTATGGTGCTTCCTTCCCGGCATCCCTTTCAGCTGCTGAGTCAGAGAAGATTGTTATAGCAGCAACCTCTGAAGCGGTGAAATGCCCCTGCAATGCTCAACTGCTGTCATTTATCATCCTGGCTCCTCTGCGGGCAGCCCTTTCCCTTGCCCGGCTCTGGGTGAGGATACCAATGCCAAAAGGCTGATTGCTGCTACGCCAGCTGGTGACTGGCGAGATCTGCTCTGCCGAGCCTTCCTGGCTAGTATTTGATTAGAGCAGATATTGCCTCTGTTGGCTGCTTTCTTTTGGTTCTGAAATCCTGTGAAGTTTTTTCTTCCTGAGACTGTGCTTTGGGATTGTGCGACCTTTTTTATTTTTAAATTTTTTTTTTTCTCCTTACTAATTCTTAAATCAATTTTTTTTTTTCTCCTCCCTGCACTCCCCCTGAGATCTGTGCCTAGGCTTTTTAAGGTAATTGAGATGACAGAAGCCACATAATGTGTTAACATGGTTAAATTAACTCAAAATCCTTCCACTGGCTGTTGAAACGTGCCTGGCTGCTGCGGGAATCCCTGGAGCTGCTCATGCAGCATGGAGCAGGGATTTGCAGGGCTCCTGCCTCTGGGCTGGGATCAGCTCCTGGGGCGGGGCCGGGGGGGGGGGGGTGTCACCTCCCCACAGAGCCGGTCCCTGCCTGCTGGGTCCAAAACTTGGAGAGAAATAGGGAGCAAGAGCGCTTTTCAGGGAATTTGTCTTCTAATGACTCAAATAATAAATACGCTGTAATCTCGGGAGCAGATCTCTCCTGTTCCACATCCTAGCGTGATTTTCTGTTTGGGTGGAAGCGGCTGCAGGGGGAATTGCTGGTGGCGAGTGGGGTCACACAGCCTCAGGCTGGGAAAGAGCATCCTCAGGCTGGGAAACAGCGTCCTCATAGTCTTCCCCCGCTCGCTGTTCTGCCTTTGTGTGCTTTGAAGGACTCACCTGTAAATTCATACAGTTATCCCAGAGCCAAGCAGGAGAGGAGCAGGGCTCACAGGGAGAAGGGGGGTTTGTTTTTGCCAGACTTCCCAAACTGCCTCGTTCCCCCGTGTCCTGCTGTTGGGATGGCACCATGTGTGCGTCCGTGCTGGGAAGTGTGGAGAGGCAGGCTGGGACCCGGGAGGGAAGCGGTGCTGCTTTTCCTGGTCACAGCTGGTACGAGCTGACCGGAGCAGCCGGTGCTGCCCTTGGGAGCGGGATGTGACTGTGAGGCTGACCCTGGCTGCACACCTCCATCTTGCCCAGAGCCGGGCTCTTGCCTGTCCGGCAGCAGGGACAGTCGCCCTTGTCGTGGTGTGCTTCCCACTCGGCACTCAGGCCTTTCTGCTAAGGCTCTACAGATGCTGTGCTGCTGATTCATTCCTCCTGAGAAAGGGGAAGCACAATCTATATGGTGTGAAATTCCCCCAGAGCTGCAGCGCATCCTCTTTCCACGCTGCTCCCTCGCTCAGGGTCAGTGTTTTCTCTTGGATTTTTTTTAGGGYTTTGCTGGCTGTCGGGTGCCCACTGCCCTGGCCGCAGGGCAAGCCCGGAGGCACCCTGCCTGTGCCCTCCAGTGGGGAGGGGGCAAGCTCTTTCTGTGGGTGGCTTTTGCCACGGCGGGCAGCTTTGCAGAAGGATCCCATGAACTTCTGCACCTTGAATCCGTATGGGCTTGCTGGAGCAGTGGTGGCAAGCGGTGTGCCTTCTTGCTGCGGTCGCCAGCTGCCCCAGTGCTTCTGCCTGCCCGGGATGTGTCMCCGGGGGCACCTTCATGATGCAGGCAGCCCCGCTTGCCTGGCAGCGAAACGCAACACCGCCCATGACTAGTGAGACGAGCGACTTGCTTCTCRGCTAACAAGATTTAGGTGGATTATGCTATGTATTTAATCAAGGGCTAAGCTTATTGCCTTATTTGAAATGGATCAAAGCCCTTGAAAATGCCGGCTTGGAGACCAGCTATTGAGCGAGAATATTATTCAACCCTATTTCTGTGTGGCGAGGCTTGCTTTTGAAGAAGCCAGGTAGTTCAGCAGGCAGGTTTTGGACTGCAACAGTGACCAAATGAAAAATCGTGTGGGAAAAGTTTGAAGCGATGGGGAGGTAGGAGCGTGCGAATGTTGTTAGTCATTCAGCATCCCGGAGGATTTGGGGGGAAGAGGCTTCCTTTTCTAACTTTCAGTTTGCAACCACGTTTCCAGATATATAAAGCTTCATGCTGGCAGGTAAGGGAAATGCTCTGGCTTTTGGCAGTCAGGCTTTCACCTTCTAGAAAAGCAGCTTTGATTTTTTTTTTTTCTTTTTTTTTTTTTTCTCCTTCTTCTGTGTGTGAGCTTGTGTGACTCTGCAGCAGGGACCAGATTCTCCAGTGCTTTCCCAGGGAGCCCCCCAACCCCCTGCAGTGGCCATCAGCAGCCTTGGAGCTCACAGGGGTCTCRTCTCCCCTTGTCCCAGTCCCCACAGCAGTGTTGCCCTGGGACCCTGCGGGACTTCGGCTGTGGCTGCGGAGAAGCTCATGCTGGTTGCAGAGAAATAAAGCAGAAGATGCTCCTTGCTGCTCTTCTAGCCTAGAGGCACTCGCTCCTTGCTCTGGCCTGTGCTGTGCTGGGGGCACGCTGTGCGGTGGGAGCCCACGGCTTGCAGCCAGAGCAGCTCTCCCCATTTCCCGGGGTAGCAGGTTGCCGGCCGGGGGGCTCCCGCTCGGCACGGGCAGGYGCTGCCCTGCCTGCAGCTCGTCCCGGCGAGGGGGTGCCCGGCCCCCTTCCCGCACCGCGGCAGTGTGAGCGGGGSACGGGGCGGGAGGGGGCCGGGGGGTAGATGCGGCAGCAGAGCTGCTGCGCAGGGTTTGCTTCTGTGTGCAGCCGAGGTGGGCGGAAGGAAGTGTTGCYGTAAGCAGATACTGAGGCAAGTTTAAAATTAATTTCCAGTTAAGAGCTGTTGCGCTTGCTGGGGTCTGCCTGGAGTGATAGGGCAAGGGCATCCGAGGTGCACAGCTATCTCTTTCTTGCAAGATTAGGGTTTTTTGCTGGGAGAGGTGTACTGGTGCTCGCAGGTGCCCTGTCCGCAGTCAGCATGCTGCGAGCACACCCTGTGCTGCTTCACCTGCATGTGGTGAGCTGTCCCAACTTAGCCAAGCAAGCTGTTGAAAATACGCCAGCTATTCAAATCATCTTTCCTCTTCCTTAAAAAGAGAAGTTTATTCCAGTAACCACCTTCCAYCTTGCTGCCATTCAACATAAGGAGGGCAACCGCAGCTCACGGCTCCTCTGCTCTGKGAACGGGACTGTCTGCACTGCCTGCAGAACAGAAAATACCTCAACCAAATGGCTTGTCTGGAGGAGTGGGGGCTGGAGGGCAGATACTGGCGACTTCTGCTTTGAGGTGAACCAAACTGTGCAGTTCTCGTGCAGCAGCAGRTGCCGGTGCTTCCCGCAGTGTCGCTGTTCCTTCCCCTTTGCTTAAAGCAGCGCTGGAGCTTTGCAAACTTCTCTCCCTTCCCATTCTCAGACCTCCTTGTGTTTTTGCCGTGCTGCATCCTGCAGCACAGATAACTCCATGGTAAAGGCAGGGAGATAAGTTCAGCCACGTCCTGCTGTGCTGCAGTGTGGGGGTCCCTCGCCCCAGCTGCCCTGTTTCTCCTGGACGTGGCCTGAGCCCTCGTGCAGGGCTGACCGAGCTTCGTGTGTGACAGCCGAGTGTAAAGTGTTCCTGTGTTTAATTTATTGCACATCAAACCTGCAAATGAGGCTTTGCCTCAGTTCTCCTCCAGCCCAAGCCCATTGTGCATCCTCCTGCCCTCACTTGCATTTATAATTACAGGTAAGGATTGGTCAAGCATTCTTTTGTGTTTCAGAGGCCTCAGCAGGCTTGCTAGCTTGCAATCATCCCGTCAGCACCGGCTTTCTGGTGTCTTGGGTTGTATCAAATGGTCTTACAGTTTCCAGGCTGCAGCAGTGGGGTGTCTGCTGGTACCTGGCCTTGTTAAGCAGCTCCAGGGTCGCTTGTTCCGTGCATCAGGTTGGGAAGAGCCGTAGGGTAGGAGCAGATGGAGGGAGCTGTGCCAGGGGGGCTGCCTAGCTTCAGGGTGCTCTAGGTTAACCCTGCTTTCACCTAATTAAAAAAGAAAAAACACCAGTCAACATAGTAATTGTCTCGTTTGCTGCCGCGCTGCAGAAACCTGATAGCAAAGCCGGGCTCGGAACAGGTGCTGACACCAACCCTTTCCCCCCACGCTGCCCGCCCCCAGCCGCCSTCCCTTCCCCTGCCTTGGGCTGCAGCCGCTGTGCCCCTGGGCTGTGCTGAGGGCACAGGAGGTTCCCGCTTGTGGCTCTCGGTGTCACTTGCATTCGATGGGTACCAAAACCCCGCAGGTGGAAGTTCCCAAGTGAAGCTTGTGTCCTTCCATCCCAGTGCGGTAGCGGACTCCGGCAGTCGGGGCTGGGGGGGGTGTCCCCTGCCAGCTTGGCTCCCGAGCCTGCAAAAGGGCTGAAAACCAGCATTGATGGAAGAGGACTYTGCTACAGTCGGGGAAAGGCTGTACTTGCAGAAGAGCAACCGGCATTAAATTTCTCTGCTGTTTCCCACCTTTGCATGTGGGGCACTGCATCTGCACCTGGCTTGGGGGTGGGTCAAAAATGCCCCAAATTACAGGATGCTGCCAAAGAGCACTGTGGCGTTTGTAGGGCTGTGTCTGCAAAGCACTGCCAAGGGCTCGGCTGCGTGGAGGAYGGGGGGAGCGGAGGAGGATGGTGTTTAGCTGTAATACCTCAGAGAAGCAAACACGACATGGACAAATCGGGTAACTTGAGTGGATAAATTGATGTAATCTAAAATCTCGTTATCCAGYGTGGAGGGGAAAGGCTGGTGCCTTGGTGAGGAGGAGGAAGGTGGGCTGCTGCATCGCTGGAGGCTCGTGCCATGCTCGGTGGGTTGGAGGGGCTGGTGCGGGCAGGGTCCATGGGACACCAGCCCCGATCAGCTCCTTCCCCGTGGCCCCTCGGCTGCCCCGGCCTGGAGGAGTCCTTGCCCTCGCCGCCTGCCCAGCTCCTTCCCTGCAGCCCTCCCGACCCTCGGGGGTGTCTGCAATAGCCAACCCTCCGCGTTTGAAGTGAGAGGATGTTTGCAGAGGGAGAGGAGAAGGTTGTTAAGCCCCTGATGAACCTGCCTTTGCTTCCAGACATGCTGCATGGGGTCTGCCGGTGCCTGCCAAGGCGATGCCGCACTGCCCGGTGCCCGCGCCTGGCCCTGAGACCCCCAGGGAGCTGCTCTGGTGTGTCTTCGTGAGATGCGTGTCGAGATACGTGGTGTTTTGGTGCATTTTTTTTTAGGATTCAAAGGAATCATGCCATCCCYAAGACATCATAGCATGCTTGATGCACTTGTGAGTTTAACTTCCCACTAGCGATGTGGGGAATGGAGGCCGAGGAGACTCTTAAATGGGAGCTGGGTGCGAGAGGGGACAGAAATTGGAAGCTGGTGCCTCTGGGCTCTGTGTACGGTCATGGGGAGTTGCTTGGGTAAGGGCAGGGAAGCCCATGCCGGGATCACGGCAGCTTCAGGTGAGCACAGGGACTTCTCTGTCTGTGTCTGAGACTGGAAGCCCGGGGCAGGGAGATGCCACAGGGACTGGCACTGCCTTGGTGCAGAAGGTGGCCAATGTTTGCTTTTAGTGGTCATGTTTCTGAGCCATCCCACCCTCCCTGTTTGCAGGCTGAGCATCCCCTTGGGCTGCGGTGTCTCACCCTGCCTCTCCCCTGGCATTTGGTCATGCAGGAGGGTGCTCCCGGTTTTCCCAGAGCCCACCCTTGTGCTGTGGTGGCAAAGCACCGAGCTGCTCCCCAGCTCTCGCTCTGTCTTGCTGTTGCCCACCCGGGTCCTGTTCGCAGGCTGTGGTAGGGGCTGGGGCAGCCTCTGGGCGCTGCATGCCCGCGCTGGCCCCCCATGGATGAGCTGCTGGAGCCGCCGTGTCTAAACCCTGCTCCTGAACCCAAACCGGGGGATGTGCCCACCTGTTAGAAATTAATTCCCCTCCTCGTTTGCCAAGTGCCACCTCCTTATCCCAAGGGCTTGGTGCAGTAGGCAACTGGGGCTGTGTGGCCAAGCTGGGGATGGGGGGGACGTGTCCCTTGCGGGGGTGGGGCGGGGTGCTTGACCCGGGGAGCGCTGGCCTCCTGTTCCCAGCGTTGTTTATCTTTTCCAAGGTAGCTAAATGTCTGACTCTTAACTTGTTTGCAGAGCTTGACTTCTGGGCGCAGGCAGGTTGCAATTGAGTAGAGTTCCCCCCCCCTCCATTGCTCATATCGAKGAGCGAGCGGTCAGATGCCTCGGTAAACACGCAAGTCTCTTAAAGAAACTGCTGCTGTGTGTCAGGAGCTTAAAGGTGTTTTGAGGGGGGCGGGATGGAAGGAGGGGGTTTGTGCTGATCTCCACTGTGCCCTTGCATGTGCTCGCCCCTTCCCAGGGCTGCGAGGGGGGTGATGCAGAACAACTTTGACTTGAAAGTCCCCAAGCAATTGCAGAGCCGTTGCACAGAGGAGTGCTGGTGACTTGGGGCCCGAGGAGGCGGTGATGGCCGCCTCCTGCCCRCGACGGGACGGGCAGGGTGCTGCGTGCCCCGTGCTGCTGGGCAGCGGCGGGCAGCCGGGCTCGGTGCCCAGCGCCCCATCCCCGCAGCCTGCTCGCGGGCAAGCCGCACCAGGGGCTGAAACGCTCTATCGCTGAACTTGCACTGGTTTTTTTTTTTTCCTCTGTTCATATAAACCCAGCGAAACCTGGTGGGGTGGGAGTCTGGGGACCACAAGCTTTCTGTCCATTGTGGTCGGCGATGTCCCTGTCGCCCCGTGGTGGATCCTGAACCCTGGTTACAGCTTGGGGTTGCAGACGCTCTTATCCCTTGCTGAGCTCACTCACTTAATAGCCTTGTTTCTGCTTATCTAGGATTAATATGTAACTTAATGGTAGTGCGTTAGGCACAGTTCTGCGAGTGTGGTGCTTGTGGTAAAGGGCGGCGCGAATCTGGTTTTTGATGCCAGGACACTTTATTCCGCCCCCTTCCCGTGATAAGGTTTAGGGTTTTCTTATGACTGGCGCCGGGGCGGCAGCGCTGTTAGTAAATGTTTGCCATGGCTGGGCAGGAGGGAGGGAGAGGAGGGTGATCCTGGGAGGAAGCCACGGGGCACGGCACTTCCCTGCCCTGCTGTCCCCAGAGCGGGGTCTGGCACATGCCGGGGTCTGGTCCCGAAGTGCACGGCAGAGGTCTGGGGCGCAGGGCGATGGAGGGAAGGGGTTTTCCATTTTCCCCTATTCAGGGCATCCCAASTGCCTCTTGTGCCATTGTTTTTCTGCTGACACCCAGGAAGGCGTCACGCAGGCTGTGATGTGTAGTGTMTTAGTTAAGTGCTAAATAAGTTAATAGATAGAGGGGTGAATTATCCCCAATGAAGTCATTCCTTACTCTGATAATGGAATTGGTTAATTTATTTACAGCAGCTGTATTACCASTTTGCTTGTCAGGCAGAAGAAAACCGTATCAAAAATGTTAGGTATTCCAAGGCTACATAGCTCACAACAAAGCTAATAAATGTCTTAGGACATCAGGGTTCTTACAAAATCCCATACGTAATGGTCTGTATACTGGAACTTCAAAGTTGCATCCTCTTTCTGATAGCTTTTTTTTGTCCTATAAAAACACGGCGGCTGTACTGACTTTTTGCAGCGCAGTCTTCAATTATTGCAGACGAACAACTCTGTAATTGTACTGCAGAGGCCAAGCTGCTGTGGGTCTTAATGGCACTGTATGGTGAAAGTACCCTTGGCAGGGAGCTCCAAGCTGCTGCCTTTTAAAATCTGGGGCAACAATAATCCCACGTGATTGAAGAATTTCTGCTTGGAGAATTTTTTAGGAGTTGAAAGGACTGATGGGCTCTCCAGCAGACAAGCCAGGCTGATGCGTAGCATGGAGATGGGGCTGTGGCAGTGCTCCTTCCCTGGCTGCTGAAACGGCGGGTTTCCCCGTGCCTGGCAACGTATGGTAAAGAAACCACAACAGGGGCAGTCTTGGGGTATTGCTACAGAGGGATCTCTCTTCAGATGCAGTCTCTATGGTGCAAATCGTGCTTGCTGCAAAGCAGCCTTTATACTTCCAGGGCTGAAGCATTTGCCAGGATACTTTTATTTTCACTAGCAGGTACTGGCTGTAGTATCGCAGCGTGAGCTCCTGCTGGGTCTGGGCTCTTTAGCCCCAGTGAGGAGCTGAAACACCCAGCGTCGGGTCAGACGAGAGCCTGCGTCTTCTGGTGGTGGATGTTGCCCTACTGATAGGAGTAGTCATCCTGTGGCGTGGTGCTTGGGTATTAACCAGGGTAAATACCGTAGTAGAGGCAGAGGGTTGCACTCTGCAACCTGCTTTGCACCTCCCGCGGGGTGGTTCGTSGCGAGTGTCCCCACCGGCGTGCCCTGCCCTGCCGAGGTCGGAGACACGAAGCACCAGCGGCTTGGCATAGGCAAGCCCACCACGGGGGTGAAAATCTCTGCCTTGGGTTTTGCCACTCCGATGGCAAGAAGCGRGTTCCCTGGGGTGGGTACATCATGGGCAAACTAGGCAGGGAGCAGGACTTTCCCCACGCTAATTTTTTTCAGAGACAAAGAAGATGTAAATAAGAGCTGGACCATGCTTTAGCCATAAATGGGAGTGGAATATGTACTGCGGGTCTTGCTGAATTGAGCAAAGAACGAATGCCGTCCTGGATGCTGTAACCACAAATCCTGCGCCTGCTTTTAAGCATGACAACTGGAGGGCATATTGTTTCATGTGTGTTAACTGGGATGGTCCAGCCTGGTGTAAAAGGCAATCCACTGCCCAGAAACAACATCTCGGACCCCTGATTGGAACAGCTCAGTTGCAGCAAACATGAGGCTGTACATGTGATAGCCCTTTTTATCCAGCCATGCTGAACTTGTAAAACATGCTTGAAAAAATCAGGTCTTTGTCTGTTTTTTGCAGAATATCCTAAATAACGGTCCCATTCTCTTTTCCTCCATCAAAGTCAGGGTGTTAAAGCTTCAGACAGTGCAGCTTGTACTGTGTGAACTGAGACAGTAAATCCATGACTCTGTTAAGTTGGTTTTATCTTGACAATTTTACACTCTTCAATGGGTATAGTTAATCTCCTAATTTGGAAGACTAACAAACCAGTGATTTCAAAATTGGTTTAAATGGTGTGGGATGTATATAGAAATTTTAACTCCAAATCCATTCTGTCTTCTATTCTCTGCTCTGGTCTGGCTGTGTTCTAGTTTGCTTTAACTGGTGAAGGACAACCCTGATGAAAACTCCCTATTGAATGCGTTTCCTGGGCAGTACCACCCCACATGTCCCCTTTTTCCTGCACATCCTAAGGCTGCTTTTTTGATGAGTAGGATGCCCAGGTTGGTGGCGGGGATTGCCTGCGGTAGAGGATTTCCTTTCTCTCCTCCATGCTGATTCCCACGACCCGGGAGACAAGGAGTTGCCCCGAGCAGCCCACGTCCTTCCCTGCCCTCCCTTCAGAGGCAGCGCTGGGGAGTATCTGCCTGCTCTTCCTCTCCCTTGCTTGCCCAAGCGTTCACTTCATTCTTATTTATTATTTTTTTAACCAAAGCTCTCCCTCTGTTTCCTCATCCTGACCCTACATGAGCATCGGGCTCCGGCGTCAGGATTCCTGCCGCTTCGAGATGGTGTCCAGGATGCAGGAATTTCCACTACTTTGTCTCCTAATGAACCTAAGGAACAAACGCTGAACTGTAAATGTTTGCTGTCGGTAGCCAGCAGCAGCCTTCGAGTGCTGCCAGCCCGAGAGGTTAGCAACCATTTCACTTCACCTGCTGAAGAGCCTTTTATTGTGCATTTAACTGCGCAGTGCCCACAAGTGCCCAGCGAGTGCTGTGCTTTTATGCTCTGCGTGCGGAGAAATCTGCTGGCAGCTGATGTTCTTTTTCTCCTTGGAAGCGGCTGCGCTGACCCTGGCCAAGGGAGGCGAGATGGGGAGGGCAGGCTGGCTGTAGATGGGGAGAGCTGCCCGTTGCCGCGAAGAGGGAGGGATGGAAGATAAACAGGAGATGCAGTCATGTGGAATTGCATCTCGTGAACTGCAATTAAAGTAGGAGAGTCCAAATCTCGCTAGGAAGGGTAATATTTAACTTGGGCAAATGCTTGTTATACTCTATGCTCCAGCCTGCAAATGTCATTACGCCCTTTCTTGCAAAGAGGAATTGCGGCGGAGCCCAGGAGTTGAGCTGCTCTTGGGATTTGCAAAGCCCTGTGTGATCTTACAGCCATCCTCGGCGTTACTGCCCTGGTGCATGGGTAAACCGTGTCCTCTGGTTTCCCCACCCGCAGCATCGCCTGCGTGGAGCAGGGTACCGTGCGTGCCAGCGCCGGGCTGCTCGCTGTCCCCGTGGGTGTGACTGCACCTGGGTGAGCCGGGGCTCAATCCCATCACCAGCCCTGGCTGCTGCTGGGGTGCCGGSCTCCTTCCATGGGTGCTTTGGTGCTGCAAACGCTCTGTGAGTTCCCTTGGCCTTCCGAGTTTTCCCATGTGTGCAGAGCATGTTACGCTCCTCTTGCTGGGTATCCTAAAATCRGTGCAGTGTTTTTCAGAGTGAGTTGCACAAACAGCTTAGCTCAGCCAGCTGTGGGATTGCAACCGAAAGTTGCCATCTTAAATGTGTACATTAAAAATTTAGGGACTAATCTGAGTTTTCTTCCCCCTTGCTGAAGCCTCCCCAGGGTCATTTTTCTCTAAGACAGTTCAGATGCAAATACCCCATATTCAGGTTTTGGTAAAGCATCACTGCAGTCTCCCATCTTCCCCGCTTGCTTTGTGCACGTGCAGGCTGCGAACTTGCCAATTTTGGGGACGGGCGGTTTGTAATTACCAGCTCAGTGCTGCTGCTGCACTGTTAATTCTTAGACCACTTAACGTATCAAATTATTCCTTCCTGTGCTATTTATAGGCAAAGGGCTAAGTAACAGTGAAGGCATTAATATTAAATTCTCTAAAAGTAATAGCAACCTCATATTTAATTGTTCTGGCACTCTGTACGTCTGGGGAATACGGTGCCACTGGAAGGCTAATAGAGACAGAGGTCACATGGTGTATTAGCGATGGGATGCTACTGAATTTCCTAGTTAGGTTGTTTACTGAGTTAAAACTATCGTAGCTGTCTATCTGTTCCTTGGAGGCTTAGTTTGATTAAACYCCTTTGTATTCCTAATGCTAATGGAGCTGAATTGATGCTGGGGATCTGCTGGGAGAGCTTAGCAAAAGGCTTAACGTAGACATGACTCTGCTGGTTTCTCTGTCTCTGGGCCCTGTGGGAGGTGTTTGCAGCGGGCAGGATCTCCCAGCCCTGGGGGTGACCTGAGCACCCATCCCTGCTGCCTGCGGGACCTTCACCCCTTCCAGAGTCTCTGTCGCATCTCCCACGTGCAGGCATCCTGCAAGCTCCGTTGGGCGCTTGGTGCCCGCTCCGAACGACTGGCGAAGTGGTTTGTTCAGTGGCAGTTTCCCTGGTTGTATGTTGATTTATGACCGTGTTTGTTGAGATGTGTGCTCCTGGCGCAGGGTGGGGGCTCGTGGTGGCTGCCCTTGCCGGGACGGGGTCCAGCTGCCCCAGAGCCCCGGGTGCCGGCAGGAGATGGCTGCACGGTGCAGTGAGACCATCATAAACTCACAAACAACCCCTCTGTGCTGTAGCACTGATGGATTAATGAACTGGGAAAAAATACTAAATGTGACAGAAAGCCCTAAATCTCAAAGCAGAGGAAGACCCGCTCCTTCCTCAGGAAAGCCTGGCTGCTGTGCTGGGTGCTGATACTGCTGCAGGGCTGCTGTGAACCGCCTGGCCCCTCTTCCTGACCCCGGCCCCAGCGGCTGTGTCTCCCGGCATAGGGCTTGGGGTACCGCGCCATCCCCCGTGCCGGGCGATGCTGGAGGAAGGTCCTTTCCGCAGGTGGCGGAAGCATGTTGGGGTCAGGAGCAGAACGTGTCAGGTCTGTCCCCTTCCTGTGTCGGTAGCTGGTGTGGATCATGCTCAGACCTCTTCCGAATCAACTCCCAAGCTGCAAATTACCCTGCTGCCTTTTCTAGTACATATCATCATGGTGAAATTAATTTTCCATGAGAGAGTCAGCTGTTTCTTGATTAGAAGTGCTCCGAAAATACCAACAGAGAAATGATTACAGGAAGCCTTCAGCACTCATTTATATAATTGGACTTTACCTCCCCGGCTGAAGTTGTTGCATCCACTCCTGGCTCGTACGAGCACTTGCCCTCCCTGTTGCTTGTGAGCATGGAGGTTGGGGTGCAGCATCCCGAGGGGTGCAGCATCCCAAGGGGTGCAGCCGTGTGCCTCTGCTCCAGCTGGTGGCAGGCTGTAGGTCTGATATCATGGTTTCCATGTGTTTAAAACACAGTGGGGTTGACTTGTCCTTTAAYGAACTAACAAAAATAATCTTAAGGCAGTCATTTGGGCAAATGRATTCTTAGATTTTGGTCGTTTTCTGTGTGGGTAGTGAGGGTCTGCTGGAAATTTTATAGGAAAAGGGGCATCTCCCCCCCACTGACAGCAGCTAAAATCCCTCTCCTGTCCTTGTCCCGCTGCTCAGCAGCCGTAGCYGGGCTGTTATCACTGCATGTATGTGGTCTGAAGTGCTGCGTGCTCAAACGGAATAAAGGCAGAGGCCAATGTAATTTTCGAGATCATCCTATGTGATTAGATTAGCAATATCTCGCAACACGGAGAATTGCTTTCTGGCTGAACCCCGGTTCAGGCCGAGCGCCGCGAGCGTGCACATGTGCGCGTTCCTCCCCTGGCAGAGGGCAGCGGCGGGGATGCTCGGCATCGCCTTCCTCCGCTGGTGGTGGCTCCGGCACCGTGGCCCTGGGAAATGCTGCCTCTCGGGTACAGGGGCCCATGGCTCCCTAGGGTCAGCCAGGTCAGGCTTAATAAATTCAAAACGTGGCCAATTTGCGCATCAAAAGCAAAGTGAACCGAGGAGTGAGGTTTGAGTTCGGTACAGTGATTCCCAAATGTTGGTCCAGACCCAGCCCTGGCCACGGCCGCCCCATGGAGCTACCTTAAGCACAGTGTGGGTATGGGGAGTGAAATGTTTTCAATAATGTGTTTTAAACCTGATTTTCTGACCCGAATGAATTGTGTGTTCTGGATAAGCRTGGGGTTTGTGACGCTTATCTCATGGTGACGGGTCACTTTGGGGGCAGGAGAAGGGGCTCTCGTCCCTGGGCTGGGGTCGGTATGGTCGTGGGGGGGTTCTTGGTGTTGGGTGTGTGGCAGGTTGATGGCACGGCTCGTCCGTGGCCAGGTATCTCCTTAATCATCAGAGTAAAGGGGTTGATATGTGAAGAGGCAACTGCGGCCTTAAACAAAGCTGGTGTTGTTTGTGCTCGYGCTCCCCTGGGGTGGTGGCTGCTGTGACAGTCTGTTCAGGATTCCCACTGCGGCTCTGTGCGAGCCCGGCCCCGCAAGCCGGGTCATGTGGCTGTGGCGAGGCCCTGCTCCGTCTGCCCGCCGCGGGAGCGGGGAACA
Source organism: Oceanodroma leucorhoa (assembly GCA_030449065.1). Lineage (NCBI taxonomy): Eukaryota > Metazoa > Chordata > Aves > Procellariiformes > Oceanodroma > Oceanodroma leucorhoa. The sequence continues at coordinate 5,663,019 of JASVER010000063.1, forward strand.
AACGGCGCTTTCACTGCGCCCGGCAAACCTCCCTCTGCCTTAAATTAAGCCGGGATTGGATGCTGGTCTGTGTCTCTCCTGTTCTTTCATGCTTCACCAAACCTGGTTCTGCTTTATCCAGCGAGTAGAAGGCACAATGAAGTAGAAAGCTAAATTACTTGTTCAGCATCAGCGAGTTATGCCTTGCCACTGACTCAAACTCCATGCAAGCTGGAAGGTGCAGGCTTGCTGCTCCCCCTTCCCTTATCAACAGCCTGGTCCTGATAAACAGCTCAGCTCCAGTGGCTTCAGCTACTCTTTGCTGTGTGCAAAGAGGAGAGGAGCTGTGCCCCGGCTCTTGATTAGGCTTTTGGGTTTTTGGAAAGGGAGCTGGGCAGTCTCTGACCCTCACTATTTGCTGATGGCTGAGGTGAGGCTGTGCGGTGCCGCTCTCCCTTATGAGTCCGTGCTCTGCTGTGCTTGCTTGGCTTTGGAGGATGCTGTTCCTGTCGCTGGATGTGTTGGTTTGTGCTGCCTCCTGCTAGAGCCCTGCAGTGCTGCTGGCTGCAGCTTGGGGTGGATGCTGTCACTGGGGCAAGATGTTATAAACGTGTCTTTAGGAGCCGTATGCCCCAAGCATCAACCCTTAATATGTCACCTTTGCAACCGAGGCAGAGCTGTGACATGGGCTGATGAGCTGAAGGAGAAGCTGCCCAACTTCTGTGTCTTGTCATGGTCATCTGGGAGACTTGCCTTCTGCCTGGCCCACATGGGCAGGTGGGGTCAGAGCTGCCCTGTGCATCCTGCCCTTAGACCCCAAGGCCATGCCAGCCTGATTGCATCGCTCACTTGTTCACCACCAACCCCTAAATAACCCATTTCTGCAAACTTTTTCCCCCCCCACCCAGGAACTCCCATTTCCATAAGTCCTGGTTGGCAGCTGCCTGGCGAAGCTGGGGCTGTGACAGGGAGGGATGCTGGGACCGGACCACTGGTGCTGGGAGGCGATGTGGTTTCATGCTGAGCTCTGAGCAGGAGATGAGTCCAAGTGCGAGCATGCGAAGGTTTTAAGGCTGCATGTAAGGCTTTGCATGGGAAATTTCAGCTGCATTTGTTTCTGGCCTGTAGTGCCACATCAAAATGCCAGCTTTGCCTTGAGCCTTATCTCCTGGGGATCTGCTAGAGCAAATTCCCTGTCTTTCTGAGCAGGAGTAGCCCTCGCTGCCTCTCACTGTCATTGCAACAGGAGTATCTTGCCAAGAAACTGCATCAGAGCACACGTTTATTTTGTAGCTGTCACTAACCGACGTGGCGGTTACTCTGGGTTGCAGAGCTGGCCCCAGGAAAGGCGGGTGAGCAAAGAGGGTTTAGGTGCAGCTTTGGCTGAGGCCTGCTTTTTGCTGGCGTAACTGCTGGCTTAAGGTGCCGTCGGTGACTCCACCACAGAGGGTACATGTGTGGTGTTGTGGTTTAACCCGGCAGGCAGCCGAACGCCACATAGCCGCTTGCTCACTCCCCCTCCAGTGGGATGGGGGAGAGAATCGGAAAAAAGAAAAAAAAGTAAATTTATGGATTGACATAAAGACAGTTTAATAGAACAGAAAAGGAAGGGAAAATAATAATAGTAATGATGATAGAATATACAAAATAAGTGATGCACAATGCAATTGCTCACCACCCGCCGACGATGCCCAGCCAGTCCCCRAGCAGTGATYGCTGCTCCCCAGCCAATGCCCCCAGTTCATCTACTGAGCGTGATGTCATACGGAATGGAATACCCCGCTGGCCAGTTTGGGTCAGCTGTCCTGGCTGTGCCCAGTTCCAGCTGCTTSTGCACCTGGCAGAGCACGGGAAGCTGAAAAGTCCTTGACTACTGTAAACACTACTTAGCAACAACTAAAACATCAGCATGTTATCAACATTATTCTCATACTAAATCCAAAACACAACACCATACCAGCCACTAGGAAGAAAACTAACTCTATCCCAGCCAAAACCAGGACATATGGGAAGGGGAAGGCTGGAAATAGGCATTTAAAATTGGATTTCAAGCCATTTAGTTGCGAAGCACTTAATGCAGCTGGCCCCCTTCTTGCTGAAAATTTGGTGATTCCCTGTGGCTCCGAGACAGGCTGGGCATGGGCAGCGCCTGGGCATGGCGTGGGGGCTCTGGGCACCGTGTGGGTCTCTGACGCCTTTTCAAATATTTATTAGCTGTGTGAAAACAAAATACGGTTGGGATTGGGAAATGCATCTGGGCAGCCTTTCTGGAGGGTGACTCAATCTGTGGGTGTAAAAGGCGAAAGCAGGTCAGGGACACCGGGGACAGTGCGTCAGCGTGCGTACCGGTGGGCGGTGTTTGGGGGGACCCTTGCTCTCCGATAGCGGTGCCGCCTCCGGGGTGGCCTATCTAATCTGTGCTCCTGGCGACTCCAGTGATGTCGGTACCTTCCTGGCACTGGCAGCCGCCGGTTTCAGGCTATTACAGCTTGTGATCCGCCTGCTGTAGAAACGACCTCTCTGTTACGGATGTTTCCTGGTGACGTTTCATCAGTTACTGCCTTCCTCTGTGCAGGGTCTCTGTTGTTYCCTTGGCCTGGTGCCCTCTTCATCCCTCCTGGAGCGTCTTTTGACCTGTTTTTTTAATTACTAGTACAGAATTGGCCTTCTAGATCTCCCCTTCTCCCTATTTTCAAATCAAGATTTTCTTTTTTTTTTTTTCCCCTTCATTCTTAAGCCTAAAACTTCACTGCAGGGGGGCCGCGGCTGGCACTGCGATGCTGGTGAGGGGTGCTGTGGCGTGCACGGTGGCTGTCCTGCCGTCCCTGCGGGTGGCTGTCCTGCCGTCCCTGCGGGTGGCTGTCCTGCCGTCCCTGCGGGTGGCTGTCCTGCCGTCCCTGCGGGCGCTGGTGGTGACGCAGGGCTGTGCTTGCTGCTGTTTGCTTTGGGGCCCGTCCCTGCCAGCGCTGGGTGTCAGCTTAAACTGAAACCTAAGCAGGCTCTGCCTGAGCGGTGCCAGGGCACGGGGTCAGCGGAAGAGGAAGGGGGGAAGAAACCTGGGGGGGGGGGGCTGGCCCCAGGGACCCAAGGGGCTTGTGTTGCAAAGTGCTGCCTGCTCTGGGACGTATGGATTGCTGGTGGGCTTAGACTGGCAGTGGGATGTTTTTTGTGGTGCCCATTGAGGTACCTCTGCCRAGCAAGTGTCAACCCTTGGTGCTGCAGTCTTGGAAAGAATGCCCTTCTCCAGGTGTGCAGCTTAGTTTCCTGTTATAACGATACTTCCTAATTAAACCTCCCTACTTCGGCAGCAGAAGGTACTACTGTTGTTAAAGCTGTGATGCTGCATTACAGTCTGAATTGTCAGGTCTAGCTGGGTACATTCCCTTTATGAACCAGCCGGGTTTCCAGACATGCCTTACGCCTCCGCTTCCCGACTCTGTGCCCTTCCCAGCTCCCGTCGGGCAACTGGGGCACGTGCGACCTGGGGATCCTCCTGGCAGGAGGGAGCCGAAACCCAGCAGAAGGCTGGGAATGGTTCCAGAAGACTCCTGTTCCTCTTTTCTACAAAAGCTGATGCTCATGGAAATACTCCTTTTTTTTTTTTTTTGTCTCCCTTGCAGTGAACACCTACCTCTTCATGATGCAAGCCCAAGGCATCATGATTCGTGAAAACATGCGAACAATAGGAGCTCAGGTGTACGAGCAGGTGGTCCGCAGTGCCTATGCCAAGAGGAACAGCAGCATGAATGACTCAGGTATTTCTTGAATAATTGTAATTTTGATCAAAGGTTCAATTTCCATTGGAAATCGAGTTGACCTGAACCACTCTCGCTTGAAATAATTAATTTATGCTGGTAAATGCAGGGTGGGAACKTTGATTAATTGGCTTCCTTTTTTATTTTTATATATAAAAATATATATAACATAAAATACATACTATGTATAGAATTACTGTATATATACACTATATATAAAATTATATTAATTTATTTATATGTGTGTGTGTGTATATATATATATATATATAAAAAATTCAAATGCTTCCAACTTGTCTAAGGGGTGAAAATCTTGAAAAATCTCAAATGATGGGATGCTGAGCTGAAAGCCTCTTTGCTTTCCAGGAATTTAACTTGTTAGCTTCAACCAGTGTGAGGGTAAACACTTTCAAATTCAGTGCAAGGATCAGGTTTCATAGTCAAAAAATAACTTCCCAGGCGCACGCGTGCGCAGAGCCCTGGCTCCGTGCACGTGGAGTAGCCTGTGCTCATAAGCTTCACTCTTCCCGTGCAAGGATGAACTGAGATGACTTGGCTGGAGATCTGCCACAAATAATATATTGAACTTTGGGCAGAATGCAAGGAGCGGAGTCGCAGGCTCCTGCTCCCAGGCTGTTCATCATCCGTAATATAAAGCTGATAACAGGCTTACARGTTTTGATGTAACTATGGTACAGCGAAGCACAAATGTACAGGTGTAAGCCAGGGTGGGGCATTACCTTTGGGCCGGTGTGACACCGAGCGTGTACCTTCCCTGCTGACGTGTCACCGGTGCCTCACGCTGGTGCGGTTGGCATCAGGCTGCGGCGGTGCTGGGGAGCTCGGCTCGGCTCCTCCGCTGCGAGGGTTCCTCAGCAGGGGCTGATAGCGTTTTACAAGGCAAGATTATTTCTTTATTAATAAAAAATAGAAGCCGTGTCCTTGGTGCCCAGCCCGCTGAGGAATGGCGGTGCGGCCGCCAGTTCAGCTGTACTCTGACTGGGGATGGGCACGGGAGGGGAATTAACAACTCGCGTGGGAGATCGACACCCCGGTCACCTCTCCCCGCCGAAGACGGCCGGGGCTGCCAGCCCGGGCTATTTTTAAGGCTGGAAACATCAAGTAAACCAGACGAGGGTGAGGAAGTAGCTGATCCCCCGAGGGGAGGAGGGTTAGACGCTCCACCRCTGCCGCTTGCGGTGATGAGAGCCTCTGTCCCGCTGGGGTCCTGGCCCTGGGGGCTCCGAGCCCTCCAAAAATCTGCTGTGTGCTCCTGCTGCATGCAGCAGACGGGGAAATGGTTACCACGTTAGCGTCARTGATACCGGTGCTGCTGCTACTGAAATAACTGGCTTTGCTTGGGTCTCGTGTCCATCCCAGCTCCGCASGCATGGCCTGATCCCCCTCCTGCTCCGAGCGCTCTGGCCACGAGGACGGTTTTAACGTATACAAGCGCTGTGCATTGTCCTTGGGCAACCTTCCCTGGCAGGCAGGTCAAAGCAGACGCGTGATGGATGGTGGTGACATCTGGAAGGCACGTGGTGCTGTGGCCACAAGGATTATGTTAACACCGGGATCAGTATCTTCCCTCCCTGACTCTGTTTTCGGGTGCCTYGGTGGGATCTGGATGGGTGGCACTGCCTGGTTAGTGCATCCTCCCCAYGCCGCGGCAGGCATTGCGGCAGTGTGATGGCCGGGAGAGCAAACCCGCCGGTACGGCTGCAGGGARGGACCCAGCAAAGGCCTTGACCATCCCCATCGTGACTCAGAGCTGCTGGGAGCAGCTCCTGGGCTCTCCTGCCCCGTCCTACCCCCCAGGCAGCAGCGGGTGTCACGTCCCTGCACATCCCTGCATCCCTTCCCCTCTTCCCGGGTGTGTGGAGCAGGGTCAGGGATGCTGCTGCTGGGGGTGAGCTGGCACAGATCACAAACCAATTTGGGCAGTAGGTGACCCTGTGGACCCTCTCTGGTTGTCCCTGCTCCAGAAACATTGGAGCACTGGGAATTAGGGGCTGCTGATGCTTTCTGAGCTGCAGCCTCTCCCGCACATCACGCGTGCCCCAGCAAGGGGCTTGGGGGGAGCAGTTCTTTGTGCAGTGCTGCCTTGTGTGTGTGTCCTCCAGGGACCTGCGGCTTTAATTTCTGCGCAGATTCCTTAAAAATGTGATATCCCACCCTGAATGGSAAGGTGAACCAAGCACAGGGTGCTCTGCTGCAAGCACAGTGTGCTTGTCCCCATCCATCTGCATTTATTCTTTGCCCTTAGCTTTTTTCTTCTTGTATTAAAACGAGGAAGTAATTTACAACTCTTTCAGCATTTGCTAATAGATGCAATAATAGGTTTCCTGTTCRGTGAGCCAAGAGGGGTCCCTTCTGTGCTTCCACAAGCAAAAAAGGCRGCCCTTCATGCAAAAAAGGGGAGTTGAGCTTCACCGTGTGTTGTCAGCTGGACTAAGTATTGAGAGCGTGCTCTGGTGATAGGAGTTTAGTGGGAATCCAGTTATTGAAATTTAGAGCAGTATCAAGCATCCAAACCAATATCTATCATACTTGAAAAGCCCATAGGTTGTTTATAAGTCCATCTTGAGTCTGAGATAGTTTGAGTACCACTTATTTGAGCGGATAAACAGTATWAATGACGTGGTGGTAGGTACTAGCACAAAAAGCAAGCTTAAATACCAGGACAGCAATGACTTGTCCCAGTTGATTTAAGTGAAAGATTTTGACCTTGTAGGTAAAGGCAACCCTCYCTGCTTTGCTTTAAAAGATTAAATTGTCACTAGATTATTTTTTCTTGATATATCATTAATGTGGTTATTAGATGCAGCCTTTCTGCTCTGGAGAATATCCTGTGCTTATGCAATTACTTAAATGTCTGTATCCTTAAATATGACTTAGATTCTTAACTCTTCATCTTAGCTGATTCATTTACTTTACTACACTGTAATTCTGGGTTTATTAAATTGCTCTCAGGATAAAATGTGTGAAACCTTTTTGCTATCAATATGTTTTTGAAACTAAATGTATGCTTAATTTGAAAGGYTATAGCTGCTGGTTTAAAGAAAAAATCTGAATTTCACACCGGGTTCAGTAAAATAACTTAAAAATCTGTCTACCTACTGTAAATCGACTGTTTGCTGATAGATCATTTGCAACCCTGGTGTCCAAGGCTTTGCAGAGCTGCATGGACAGCTCTCGGGGGTGGCGGCCAGGACACTAGACCTTCTTTTGTCTCTGGGTGCCTGAACACCAGCTGGTTTGTACTGTGCTCATGAGAAACCAGGGCTGCTCTTGCTTTGAATCAGCACGGTGAATGTCAGCCCCATGGCGTGCTGCTGCAGGAATGCCCGTGCTTGGTAAGGTAATTGGAAGGRATGAGACCTAGACCTTCTCATCCTGGTAGGTCCGGGGGCTGCCTGTGATGGGACTGGGCGGCTTAGCCCTGAATGGCCACTTCCCAGGACCTCTGTGGGGTGTGAGGTTGGTGCTGGTGCCCTTGGTGCTGTCGGACCAAAAGGCCAGCCCTCCGCTAAGCACCTGATGCTCRGAGAAAGTGGAGAGGCAGCATCCTCCTGTAGCAGCTGATGCCTTACTACAGGCAGGAAACTTTTTCTAGTGCTTAAAATAAAGGTCATGCTTGGCTAAAGTTGCCTTATGCAAAGCTGGTGACCTTACTGTAGAAAGCAGAAGTTCATGGTTCTGTAAAAAACTGCTTAAAACATCCACAGGTGTAACAGGCTGGAGGGGTTTTACCCAGGAGATAAAAGAGGCAGGGGAATGAGGGGGCTGGAGAAATGTGCTGTGCTGGGGCGCGAAGGCTCTTCTGCTCTTACACAATGCAAACTGGAGGAAAGGGTGTGTGTAACGTGATAGTTTTTATTGATCCTTTGAGGAGGATGTGAGGCGGGATTTCCCGGTGCGGGCTGCTGCACTGATGGTCCTTGCTGGCATGGGGACCTGCCTGGGGACTTCCCTCTCTGAGCCCGTTAGGAAAGGACCCGCTGGAGGAGCACGTCCCCTCTGGCTGTGCCGTGGTCCTTCAGGGACAAGGTGCTAATTAGCTTTTCCTTCCAAGGGCCGTGTGCTCCTTTGCTTTGARCTGTTTGTGATACCTAAAGGTGACACTCAAAATTCTTCCTTTGGCCAGAAAACRTGAAGGTTTCTTTGGTGTGGCATTGTCTAGGGCAGCCGGGGCTCCTGCAGCCACCTGCCCAACGATGGGGATGAGCACCCAGCTGGGTTGCAAGTCTAGAGCTCACGCAGCATGGGGACACCCCCCTGCTGCTGGGGACATCCTCAGCCGTGGGTGGCTTTGGAGTCTGCTCACAGTGGCACGGGGAGGYGGCTGGAAATAACAAAGACCTGCAGCTCAAGTATAAATCTTTCTCTTCTCTTTTTTCTTTTTTTTTTCCCCATTCCCCAGATTATCCTCTTGATCTGAACCACAATGACACCTTTCTGCAAGCCACAACATTTCTTCCTGAAGACTTTACCTACTTCCCCAACCACACCTGTCCCGAGAGGCTCCCTTCTATGAGTGAGTAGCATCCCGATGGCCCCGTACCCCTCTCCTGCTCCCCATGGCTTTGGAGGGCACATTGTGGTGTTCCCCGGCTTGCCGGCATTACACCTTTCCCCGCCGGGCACCTGGGGATGAATGGCAGTGCTGTTTGGAGCCTGGTCCCCTCCTGGGAAATCATTGTTTACCCACTCACACAAATTAATCCCTGCTACGTCGGAGGCACGTCTCCCTGCCGAAGCAGGAGCCCATCGCTTGGCAAATGCAAACAAAAGAGGGATTGTGTGCTGGGAGCCAGTGGAAAGGCTCGGCCAGCCCTTTTCCAGGGGCAGCGGCGGCAGGGTGGCTGCCTTGCCCCTCGGCAGCRCTGCCGGTCCCAGCCCCGAGCTGTGCTGGGTGCAGCTGGGCAGGGGCTGGTGCAGGAGACAGGCTGGGACCCCCCCCAAGGGGGTCCGCAGCCGGGAGGAACGCTTCCACCAAAGCRATATTGAAATGGAAAATTGGGCTTTTGGGGGTAAATGTTTCCTAAAAGGGGGAAAACGCTCTCTGCTGAGGTGTGGGGTTTTGTCTCTGCTGGAAACCTGTATGGAGGAGTAGAGGGGTGCCCCGGCTGGTGTGGGTCTCTGATGGAGAGGTGCATCCAACAGCAGCTACAAAGGCTGAACAGAGCCCAGCTGCAGAGGAGATGGAGGTGTTACAAGTCATGCCAGCAGCATTTCCTAATCGTATTTGTTGGTGCTTGTGGAAAAGAAGAGGCTGCCTGCATTCAGTGCTGGGGGTAGCGGGCAGGGATGCAGCAGAGCGCTGCCCCGAGCAGGCACCAAGCTGCCCCAGGACCACAGCGGTTCCTRACCCCCTCCTCTGCTTTTCCCCGCTGTTTCTCCAGAGGGCCCCATCGATGTAAATATGAGCGAGATCACGATGGAGGATATCCACCAGTTCTTCTCAAAAGACCCTTCCATCAAGCTGGGAGGCCACTGGAAGCCGAGCGACTGCCTGCCTCGCTGGAAGGTAACCGGGGAGCTGGGGAGCCCTGTGTCCCTGCTGAGCACGGCGGGATGGTGGGTCCCGGGCRGGTGGTGGGAAGGTGTTAACAGGAATGTCTGTGATGTGCTGCAGCTCCAGAGTAATGAATATAAGGATCTCTGAAGTGTGGGGCTGCAGTGCCTGGGGGAGAAGTGCTGAGCTCAAGAGCTGCTTTAGTGATGCRTGAGTCAGCTCTGAGCTTCTGCACGGACTGCTAAGGCAGGGAGCTCGCCTGCCTGCTCCCCAGCTGCCGAGCGACCCACTCGCCTGCCACCCTGTCCGGGGTAGGATATGACCCAGAGAGGCAGGGTGGCACTGCTGGGGACTCCCGGCACCAGGGGGAGGTGGCTTAGGGCAGCGTGGCAGCAGGGCCTGGCCCCACTCCTGCTGTCCCCAGTGCTGGGCAGAGGCAGTGCGGGGGGGCTGCGGGTCTCCCTCACACTCAAGGTCACGTTGAATTTCCCCAAAGCAATAATTCCCCCCAAAGTGAATAGGAAATCCATGTTGTGGGGGTTGGAAGGGTTTCAGCCTGCTCAGCCCTACATGGGAGAGCYGAGACCCCACGTTTAGTGCTGCTCCCCCTCATAACACCCGCCAGTCCTGCTCCCCAGCCCGGGGTCGGTCAGTGGCCGGAGCCGCTGGTGCGGTGCAGTAAGAGCTGTGTCCTCTCCCCATCAGGTGGCAATCTTGATCCCATTCCGCAATCGATACGAGCATCTTCCTGTCCTCTTCAGACATCTTATTCCCATGCTGCAGCGGCAACGTTTACAGTTCGCCTTTTACGTTGTGGAACAAGTGAGTGAGCCCTGGGGCAGTCGGGGCGGCAGCCGCTGGGGCACAGACATGCTGCACTAAAAATGTGTCTGTTGGAGCTTCAGCTGCAGCCAAAGCTGCAAGCATAGCTCTGCTCTGTGTCCCAAGGCGTTTACCTACCAGAACACATCATTTAAAGGTTTGGGGTTCAGGTTGCAATGTTTAAGTTGTCCCATTCTGCTTAAAAGTGGCACAGCTGAGAGGTGTGCCCAAAAATGACTGGGTTTTATCTAAAAAATAGAGATTCAATTTTTTAATAAAAAATTCTGTATTGGMGGAGGTGTTTTAAAAAAAGATAACTTTGAAACAAGTATTTGCAGTTTAAATAACACTTAGTTATTTTTGTATATTTCTGTAGTAGTTCTGGGGAGCATCCCCTAGGCACAAGAGTGGCCTGACCAGAGTTACACATTTCTTGTCTGGGCAGTATCTAGAAAACTTTCATGAATGTAAAACATAAGACTGTCATTTGATGTGTACGTAAACCTGTCACTTACTCTATCTGGCTTGATCCACTCAGTAAATGTACCTCTATATTTAGCTCTGTCTTAAAAAGATTGATCAAAATTGTGTGGTTTTTCTTTTTTTCCCAAGTGTCTGAGTAATAAGACTTTAGCATCTCTATTTTTGCTCCTGCACAGTAAATTGAATATTTAAGTCTTGGTTGATCTCACTAGTCTGTTCCAATACGTCATTTCCTTTTGCGGCACCGATGTGGGAGCTGGTTGCCCTGTGCAGTTTTCTAGACAAGACTGAGAATGCACGTGCGGAGCATGGACTGCATGGGGCTCCCCCTGAGAAGGAACTTTCTCCCTCCTAGGCTGGAAACCAACCCTTTAACCGTGCCATGCTCTTCAATGTTGGCTTTCGGGAAGCAATGAAGGACTTGGACTGGGACTGTCTCATCTTTCACGATGTGGACCACATACCAGAAAATGACCGTAACTATTACGGGTGTGGACAGATGCCGAGGCACTTTGCAGCCAAGCTGGATAAGTACATGTATCTGTAAGCACTCTTCTTCCTCTGCACTACAACAATAGCCAGGGAGCCAGTGTTAGGTTATTTTATTTAAAAGGCAGAAGATGAATCTCAGTTTGCTTCTCAGGCTTTGTGCAAAGCTAACATGAGAGGGGAATAGAAGAAAGCATCCTCACAGCTCAGGCTTTCCCCGTAGCAAGCGGGAGAGCTGCAGCGCTGGCAGGCTCTGCCCTAACCCCTTCTCTCCCGCTTAGGCTCCCTTACAACGAGTTCTTCGGTGGGGTGAGTGGCCTGACTGTGGAGCAGTTTCAGAAGATCAACGGTTTCCCCAACGCCTTCTGGGGCTGGGGTGGTGAAGACGATGACCTCTGGAACAGGTATGGGCTCAGCTGGCATCCCTGAACTCCGCTTCTGATGGTGGTTCTGGGAGCCAAGCTTTGCACGTSCTGCGGGGGGAAGCGTTGTCACCTCTGCAGCCGGCGCTGGGCTTGCTGCRCCCGTGTCACCTGGGCTGGGGAAGAGCCAGCCCAGCTGCGGTGGCTCCGTGGGAACGGGGGCTGCTCCAGCCTGCACAGGCAGTAGGTTGGAAGCAAACAGAGAAGCGCTGGTTGGGAAATTATTGGCTTTGTGTGCAATATCCCACGCTGCTGAGCTCAAACTAATCTCGGCTGAGCTTCTGAAGCCTTGAGGTGCCGAGTGCCGTGAGACTTACCTGGAGCCCAGGCTGGAGTGGGGAGGTTTACATAGCTTATCTGCTGGGTGGAAGGGCAAAGCTGCTGTAGGAGCCCCAAGTGCACTAACTGTGCAGTCCTGGCAAGCGCTGACGGCACAGCAAATGCAATGGTTGATTATTTTTTTTTTATTATTTATTTTATTTCTTCCCTTTCTAATGCAGAGTGCAGTACGCAGGCTACTCGGTGACTCGACCAGAAGGAGACACAGGGAAATACAAATCAATTCCCCACCATCATCGGGGAGAAGTGCAGTTCCTAGGAAGGCAAGTACTTTTTTTTTTTCTTTTTTTTTTTTAAGAATCCCAAAGCCCTTCACAAAGAGTYTGTACCATGTACAAGGCTCCCTCCAGCTCTTTGAGGGCAGTAACAGCCTTAGCTCATGAAGAAAACTAACTGTGGGGAGACGGAGGCAGAGCACTGCCTGGCTTCCTCCATCCCTACATTTTTTACCCTGCATCCCTACGACAAGGGGTCCTTGCRTAGGGCTGTAGCTGCTTGGATGCCATGCAAAAGAGGGGGTTGTCAGCATGGCAGGCTGGGGGCCTGTCCCATACCTCCGGGGGGATGTTCCTAAAGGGTGGCTAATGCCAGATGTCAGAGAAGCTTCTATGTTTSTAGAAGAGCCTGATCTAAGTGTGGAAGGCGGCACTGCTCAGCCTGCAGAAGGCAGAGCGCRGGGGCTCTCCTGGTGTGTGGCTGCTAAAGCATCAGGGGTCCCTGGGAACACTAACAAAGTCCRGTAGCAACACCCTGGGTTTGCACTACGAAGGCAGTTGCTGTTGCAGAAGCAACGTCCCCCTGCAGTGTTGTTACTCRGTAGTGGACACTTTGTCTTTTTTCTCAAAAAGCTAAGTTCTCCCTGGAGCTTTCCAGGAGGACTCCAACCGCRTCCTCTAGGAGCCAGGATTGTTTTTGGGAGGGTTGGTTGAATGGCTGCTTTTGCCAGGGGACCTTSGTGGAATTTGAGTCTTCTGAAAACTATGCAACAGAAAACCAGAGAAATACCTTTTTCACAAACAACTGCAGGAATTAACACTCGTAGGTGATGAGCTGCTGGACAGCGCAAACTCTCTTCTGCAGCAGGGATTCTGGCCACTGCTGGCAGAAGGGGCAGCCAGGAGGGTTTATGTTGCAGATACCATTTGAGCTATCTGCTCGTCTCTTTTTACAGAAGACTGATTTTTGGGGGAGTTCCCATTTGAGGCTATGTCATCTTTAGCCCTAGTTTTCATTTCTCTGTCGGACAGAATGCAGCCAGTAAGAGATGCTTCTCTAGTTTCACTCTTGAAAAAGAGGAGCCCTTGTTGGCTTAAAAAGCCATATTTAGTCAAATCCTCGAAGCGTGGAAGGCTGGGAGTGCAGTGGGATTGAGCTCTTGTTCCTAACGCTTCCCTGACCACCTCCTGGCCCCAGCCAGGAGCCCTAGTTCRATGTCAGCAGGAGCTGTGGGTCAGTGCTGCGGGAAGGGGGGGTCTGCGGTGAAGATGGGCAAGGCAGTGGTTCGCCCCGGTGAGGCTGACACCCACGCTGCTGAGCAGTCCTGGATGCACTGCTGTGTCTGGAGCCTGACGCCCAGCCTAGGCGAGGCTTAGCAATAGATATCCTCTGTGTCCCGCCTCGGAAATCTCTGCTTGCCTCTGCTCTGCACTTGCCCATGGGCAAGTACCAACTGCTGCCATCTGAAAGCCCTGCTGCTTCTCCCACCCAAGCAGGGAGCAGGGGGACGCGACACTTTTCACTGTGGAGAAGGAAAGTGTTCATCAAGACACTAAGTGTCCTGCCCGTGTCCTGATGCTGTGACCTCTTTGAAGCCAGTTTTGGCACTTCCCTCTTTGCTTTGACCCAGTCTTCCTCCCGGCACATCCCTTCCTTGGTGCTTTTTCTGTCCCCAGGTCCCATCCCAGTTCCCACTCGCCCCGGTGCTGCCAGGCCCCCAGAAAGTCAGTGTCTACTTAAATATGTTATTTTTTCCCTCCCACCTTAGCCCTTATATCTCATCATGCTGCCCCTAAATTTGGTTGAGGCTGTTTTTGTGCACCAGCTGCAGTTTCCTTCCCCAAACCAGCTTTCTTCTGGTTTTACTTCCTTGTCCCCCATCCCTCAGACTAAAACTATTGGTTCTGCTCTTGTTTGTGGTCCAGTTTCTTAAAAATGGAAAGGACCACATCACCCATCAGCTGCTTTTCTCCAGCCAAAACATCCTGGTGAGGGCTTGGCAGGACCCCTCCCCCCCACCAAGCTCAGCCCCCTCCTGGGATCAGGACCCTCAGGCTTTGGGCAGGGGTTCCAGGTTGTTTTGACTGCTGGGTGCTTGCTGGGCTGCCCGGTGGCACAGAAAGCACTTTGCTCTTCACCAAGTGGTGGACTATAATTTTGTGAGGTCTGGGATGCTTACCTGCCGGGAGTACAGAAACAAATGATGGTCATCTTTCTTAAGGGCTCAGAAATTTGTTGTTTTGTAGCTGCTGATGGGACTGGCTGTTTTAAGGGTGTTTTAGTCGTGTTGGGTGGACTTTGCAGGGCTCTGTGGGATACATGGAAGTAACTCTGGCCTCTGGTTCTCGTTGCACAGGTATGCCTTGCTGAGGAAGTCAAAAGAAAGGCAAGCCCTGGATGGCCTCAATAATTTGAACTACTTTCCAAACRTCACGTATGACGCCTTGTATAAGAACATCACTGTTAATCTGACACCGGAGCTGGCTCTGGTGACCGAATATTAAGAGGAGAAAATAACTTTGCTCTGCCCTTCACCAAGAAAGCACCAYGCTAGACTTTCTTTTCCAAGGGTTATTGAGGACAAGCAACACTTTGTCTAATGAAGGATCACAGTATTTTGGAGAATAAGGCTGAAAGTGCACGCACAAATTGCCCTAGCTGTACCAATCCAGCCCGATACTTGTGCAGCGAGCTCARCAGTCTCTTTCTTTTTTCCGCCACTTGCTTTCTGGGTTTCAGGACAACGGTTCGACCTGCTGCTCTTGTCTCCACATTCCTCCTCCAGCAATCTCTGGCACCGGGACTCGCCTTGGATGCGCTTTCTCCTCCGAGAAGCAGCTCAGCTGAGGGACTCTGGCTTCCCGATGACGAACGTTGGGAGCGATTCGGTCGGCAACTGCCCTGGTGGGAGATCAGATGACTTCTGATACCGTTCTTCTATGTCTGTGCGGTTTTTTAAATGACCTGCTTGAAGTATATACAACAGAATCGCTTCTTAAAGAAGTGTAAGTGTAAATATGCTGTGTAAATTGCCCCTTTTTATTTTTCTCTTATGGCTCAAATCCAAGCTAGAGGTTTACATATGGTCACTCATTTTAGTCCTGAATTCTGTAAACACTTGTGTGTGCATCACTGTACTTGTGCAAGGTGTTCCCTTTTAAGCCAGTGAGACTGCTTGCATGACTTAAGCTGTGCATATGCAGAAATGTTCGTGGGACGGGGCCCTAAACTTTCCAATGTAGCGGATGAGAAATACAGCCGTGTCATCACTCATTCCAGAAACCACGGGGGTGGCTTTTTCCAGGGCGAGTGAGGAAATGGGAATATTTATGGAGAAACTCCCCTTTCTGTCACTTTTGCAACATGACGTGCGAACGAATCCAAAAGCCATACGGAATAAAATCCGTTGCCTGTTGCTGGGTATCCCACCGATGGCAAGTGCGAGCTTGGCAGATTGCTGAAGAGCTCGCATCCGCGCTGCTGGGGGAAGCGCAGCCCCAGCTCGGCCGCCCCTGCCCACGTGCCGTCCTCGGGATGGGGCAGCTGGCCGCGCCGCACCGAGCCCGCCCCGGGCCGGCAGCACCCTGCCGTCACTCCTATAACGGGATGGTGTGGTTTGGGAGGTGGTTTTCTTTTGTATGCGTTGTGTAAATCTAGCAGCACACTGAAGTGCTGTCAGTCAGAGCCAGGTAGTGCACTTGGTTATCACCGTCGGCACCCGGCAGCACTCGCACAAGCCCGGCTGGTGGGGCAGGTTGTCGCAGGTTAGTGAGAGTGAGAGAAATGAAGGACACATGAATCAAGCTCATGGAAAAAATGAGGACCGGGAACCAGAGAGGTTGGTCCGATGCCCCATCCAAACTGGGTGCCCCCTCCCTGCTCCCACCTGCCATCCCCTCCTTCCCCGGGCTGGGCTCTGGGCTCTCCTCCCCGCCCCCAGTCAGGCCGGTCCTTACACAGCACCGACACAGTCACTTTTACTGGACCTCTCTGACTTAAAAGCAAATACATTGGGGGTTGCTTTTAATTTGTATTTATACATAACAATAGTGGGTACTTAACCTCCGAAGTACTTTAACTTTTTTTTATTGTGTTGTTTGCCTTCGGTTTCCTTAACTTCTCATGGTTTACATTGTTTACTCGGTTCCGTGGACGTATGATCCCCATACGCATCTGTTGTGGGTGTGACTGCCCAGGGCATTCCTAACCTGTATCCAGAAAATGTTAGTTTAGAAAACACGAGTTCTTGTTGTGTAGATCTTATCGGCCGGTATGAGAGGACAGCGAGCCTGCCCTTGAAAAGCGCTGATAAGTTTGTACCTTAGGTTTAAAGTCTTTGAACTTAATGTGCTTTAAACTTGCTTCCTGAGGGGATTCAACCTGGTTATTTATAGGCAGAGGTGAGGATTTGCTTTTTATGGCGCATATAGCAATAAAGACTTTTGCTTCTGAATCTTGATCTCTCATTCACGTGGACCCTTTTCAGATGCTGAACCCGTGTTGCCCTGCCCCTCTTTCCTTTCATCTTGAGACCTTGCTAGAGATCTGTCTTTGTTTAATGGTGCTTCAAACAAGGAATGTATTTCAATGAGTCCAAGTTCACTACCCCAGGAATCATGCATGTGTGTGTGAGTAGGTGTTAAACTACCTTAGTCGGGATCCTCAGCCTTCGATGTGTACCTGACACCCATCGCACCTTGCGTTGAACAAAAAGCCGTTACCTCTGCTCAGAAATGCACTCTACGGTTGGCACAAAAGGGTCCATCCCCCCCAGCAGCATCCCTCTTCATAGTTCCTTTGGTCTAATCATGTTGAATATTTTTTTTCCCTTTTTAAAATGTGGAATATCTGAAAATGTGCACTGTTAATCTTATCAGCTATGTCAAATACTGTATAGTAAATGTAACTGTTAAAAACATACTGTCAAGCGCATGTGCTATTATGGTGTAAAAATTCTCGTATTAAGGAGAACTTGTACATATTCTGGCAGCTGAAATTCAACAAGGCCACTCGTTCGCCCCTTCCATGTCAACACCGTCGGTCAGCCCTGCTGGAGGGCAGGTTCTGTTCGATGCTGTGGGTTTTTTTTTTGTTTGTTTGTTGTTTTTTTTTTTTTTTTTTTTTTAAATGAGCCATGTGGGTTTTATTTGCAAAACTATTTATTGACAGTTAATTACCTGTAAAGCTCTGCTTCTCTAAGGGAGGTACCGTTTGAGCAACAGCCACGCGCTTTGGGTCGCTCACCATCAGAAGTGGCTTTAAACTCTAAAGTAGCTTTCCATCATGATGGCTTTTGAGCTTACTGTTATGTTTTTAAGAGGTGCCAGGGGGACATTTTTGCACTGAAGACTAGTGTTTTAAAACACACACACACTTCTCAGCAAAGCAATCCTTTGTGTCATTACATTTATTTACCCATGTGTTTGTACATTTTTGTATTTGTTAATTTATGAATGATTTTTTCAGTAAAAAATACATATTCAAGAACAAAGATTGCAGTGGTTGCTTTTTTCTAGGAGGTTGGGGTGTGCTTTTTTTGTAGGAGGTGAGAGCTGTAAGCCCAGCGGGGTAAGTGCTTATGAGGGTTTGAGTGGAGAAGGGTAAGCCCTGGATGCTAAAAGCCGGTTAGAAATTTCTCATTAGGGCTGGCCAGAAGTAAACTGGGTGCAGCATGGGGATGCTCCCCAAGCTCTTACTACTCTGATTATGCTAAAGTCTTTTTTCCAAGCATCCGCTTCAGTGTAGTACTGATGGAGGGAGGTGGGTTTAGGCAGATTTGGCTGAAGGTGGTGCAGGGCTCGGAGATGTCGGTGAGGAGGGTTGGTAATTAGATTTTTGATCAACAAACCCAGGCAGACAGACAAACTTCCTTACAGCAGCTTTAAAATATCTTTCTCCTGCTCTGCAGCGTACAGGCATGCTAGAATAAATAGCTGGCAGCCCCGGGTTGTTCCAGGCCTTGCCTTTATTTAGCTCTCCGTCTTCTGGGAAGCTTCCTCCCACGGCGCTCGGCTGGAGCCTGCGGGGTGGCAGGCTCCTTCCAGCCACTGCCACCCGCCCGGGGACGCTGCAGGAGGGAGGGTGGGAGCCTGTGGAGTCCCTGACCCCCTTTGGGGGGATCCCCCTGGCCGTGTTCCTCCACAGGTACCCCAGCTGGGGGGGTTTCACTGCCTGTGTCACCCCTACAGCGGCTGAGCTGGGCAGGGGCTGGAGGAGATGGATGCACACATAGGAATTTGGGGTTGCCCCCATACAGGAAAAATGAGAAGGGTAGGGAAGCCTCCAGCCCGCGTCCCCGGTGTGTGCGTGGGACCCCCTCACCGGGGCCAGCTGCAAAGAGAAGAGCTGGGAGCAAACCCCCCTTTGGCATGAGCTGCGCTGAGGGTGCCAAAGAGAGGAGCCCTGCGAGGGAGCGGGATGGCAGCGCAGCTCCAGCACGGCCACCGCTGCAAAGCAGCAGCCGCAGAGCCCAGGCTTTCCTCTAGAGCAGCCCACGCCTGCGGGGGAGAGCCCTCCCGGCTCAGGCTGGAAAATAGCTCAGCCTTCTGTGCTGCAAAATCCTCGAGCTTTTCTGCAGAGTGCATATAAAAAAAATAAAACCCAACCACCAAAGCAGGGTGTTTTCTCCCACTTTTTTCCCCCCTTCATCTCCGTGTGGCACAGTAAAGCTGCCCGGGATGGCCTGAGCTGGCAGCAGGAGCCACACACTTCCTCCGACACATGCGGCTGCGGGGCATCCCTGCCCACCCGGAGCAGCCCAGGGGGATGCCCTTCATGGGAGCTGGTGGAAAAGCTGGGCAGGAGCTTGGGGCAGGGGTTTCTCTCCTGTTCACATCTATTTTTGTGGCAGAGGTGTGAGTGTGGGTGCYGACGTGGGCTGGGGAGAGGTAGGGGCGCTGGTCCCTGCGCTGCAATGACCACGAGGTGGAAGTGTGAGGCTAATGATGCTTTGCATCTACTCTTTCCCCTTCGGAGCACCTGCTCTAGAAATCAGGCTTTTTCTGAACATCTGATAAATACCACAAAAACCATAGTGACTTTTTTCCCCCCAAAGATTTATGCAGCATAACATTTTCCTGCTGGAGACAGCTCTTTATAGGCACCAGACCCGGGTGGCTGCTCCCATGTAACTAAAGACAAGGCTAGGAAAACGAYGGGTTACTCCCGGTTGTATGTGAAAGGGACGGTGAGTGCCGACAGCGTCCGCCCCAGCAGGACGGGGCTGAGCTGCCTGCCCAGCGGCCGGTGGCACAGCCCCGCTGCTGCCGTGTGGCATCGACGCGTCCCCTGGTATTAGCCGGGCTGCTGCACGAGGCGATACCTCTGGTGAAACCTCAGTACKGCTTCAGAGGCCCCTCCAGCACTACGTAGCCCTTTTTAGGTTAAAAGTTTCTGGTTGCAGCAATTTTCTATCCCTTTAGGGTTACTGATTTCCTCCTGGAAGCGGGTGGGCTGGGAGGCAGTGCCGTGAGTCACCAACCACACCGGAGCTTCGTGCCGACGTGCCGTGGCTCTTGGGTTGGCCTCTCTCCCCCGCAGAGGGAAAGGTGCTGCCCCCCTGCCAGGCACAGCTGGGGGGTCCCGCTGGCCCCCCGAGCCCCTGGGTTTGTTGCTCTGGGCGTGCTGCCCATGGGAAGTTTATTCTYGGRTGAGCAGTAAGACAATATTGACTGWTAATTAAGAAGGGCTCTCGGTAGTCAAGAGGCAAGAGGAGAAGTGAACAGGAGCGGTGGGGTCATGGAGGATTAGCTGTGGCTTTCAGGCAGCTGCCCTTAGTAAATCCT
Source organism: Oceanodroma leucorhoa (assembly GCA_030449065.1). Lineage (NCBI taxonomy): Eukaryota > Metazoa > Chordata > Aves > Procellariiformes > Oceanodroma > Oceanodroma leucorhoa. Next base: position 5,682,826 of record JASVER010000063.1, read on the forward strand.
GCTGGGGAGGACTTCCCAAAAAACCCCTTTCCTCTGAAAGACTCTCCCAGGTACGCAGCCAAGGGYTGCTGGCAGCCCCCGCTCCTCTCCCACGATCAGTACCTATAGCTCAGTCCCACGGCCATGTCTGCTCCACTGCTGCCTGCCCTTAGCATCTCGTTCCCTTTGCCCACCCAGCGCCCTGCTGTGCCCCCAGCAGCACCCACTGGAGCAAGGAGCCTCAGTGATATCCCTCCAGGGATTTAGGCACCTCCTGGGCTGTGCCAGCCCCCTCCTGTGCTTCCCGCGGGAGAGAGGAGAGCCCCTGGCCCTGGGCGCTGCCCTCCTGGGCTGCAGCTTGGCTGCCAGAGGGGGTCAGGCCAGGGCTCCATGGCATTCACCTGGGCTTGCAGGCTGCGCTGTCTGGGGAGCGATGAGCAGGGTCACAAGCGCCAGTCAATGTCATGGCTCCCAGGCTCTCCAGCACCCCTGACGGTGCTGCGTGCCTGCCGAATTGCTTTTGGCTAAGAAAACAGCAAAAAAGGGGAAAAACCAGTAWCTCATCCAGTATCACCTGGGTGAAACACTCCCCTGTGAGCAGCGGGGACTCGGCTGGTCCTTTACCCCTGTCGACACAGAGGGTGCCACCCCCTCCAGCGCTGGCRGGGATGCAGGACGAGTGGGTGGGTGATTGTGCCACAGTGGCTGGGCCAAACAGGCAGAGCTGGTCAGTCGGGGGTAACTATGGGACGCCTGGACKTCCAGTTGTGAAATCAGCTCCTTAAGCACCATCTCGAGCCGCAGGGACAGCAGGCAGGAGGGCAGTTTCCAAAGGCCACGAATGTGGTGKCACATTCGGGACTGTCTTGCACAACCGCCTGCTCACCGGTGCGGCGGGTTCCCAGCGAACAGGAATGCTTCCTCGGCCGTAAAACTCTGAGTCACCTTGCGATAAGTGCCTTGCCGCGGGGCCAACGTGAGCTGCGGCGGTGCCCCGCGACCCACTGGTGGGACCAGGCAGATCCTCCCTCCCCTGGTCTGCCCCGGGAGGTGTCGGGGATGGGCGTTGCCTCCCAGGGAGCGTCAGAGTAAAACCGATGGCATCTGCACAGCCCATGCAGCCACATCTCGGCCCTGCTGCAGTTTGCATTTGCCCGYGGGACAGCCTGGGGACCCGGGATGGGGGGTTGATGCAGCCATCCTTGTGCTACCCACGAATCACTCCCAGGCACTCAGGCTCCTGCCCCTCTGATTGCATTAAAGCAGCTAATTGCATTATCGAGGTGGCGGCCCGGGATCCATCACAGGGTACATGCATGCMAGGGGCTTTGTTATCAATAACAGTGTCTCCAGCCCATGGCCGCAACCTAATCCCTGAGCCTGAGCCGAGACCTTCATTTGACAAAGCAAATTCATTCATAATTCAGAGCTGCTTCTGTAGCAGGAAACTTTTCATAGGTGACTTAACGGCCTGGAGATGCCACAGCTCCCCGCAGCCAGCCCCAGGGCAGAGCAGGGATGGAATATGCTGTCTTTAACAGAGCTTATATCTGTTGGGGTTTAGAGCCCCCCACGTAGAGGGGGTTCAAATGAGCCAGGGCTGGGGTTTACAGCAGCTCGATGGCCAGTAATTCTGTCTGGCACTAGGCACTAGTAGAGTTCGGAGCTCTTTGCCTTGGGGGAGCGAGGGGGTTGCTTGAACACAGGTCAGCTTTTTTGCCTGAGTGAGTGCCTGCCCAGCTGCTCTTTCTGCTTCACTGCCAGAGGCATTTAATCCCAACGAACGCAACCACACGCTCTGCAGAAGGGGGCTGCACCCCCAGCTGCGGAGCGCGCACAGGGTGGCTGGATCTGCTGCCCCTGCTCTCCTGGCCAAACCTCTGTTAGTCAAACCCTGGGAGGAGGTAAAAAGGAAAAGCTGCAGAGATGCAGCTCAGCCCCAAACCAGCCTGCGGGGAGGTGGAGGAGAGCAGCCCCCAAGCCCCCTCGCCCAGCTGCAGCCCCCCCAGCTGCCAGCGACAGGAGCTTGTTTCAACAGGCTGCAAATAAGGCAGGTGCTTCAGTGCAACCCAAAATAGGCGCTGAGCAGTGGAGCTGGGGAAAGCGATTAGTGCTTCCACCTGGATGAGGAGCCGTGCCCACAGGTCCCATCCTGCCCAGGGGGGAGATGGGCAGCAGGGCAGAGCCCCACGAGAGCCTGACCTTGTCCCCTCGCCCCGGACCAGCCGCTCTAGGGCAGGATGCTGATGGGGCTGAGGGCATCGGGGTGGGTGCAGGCGGGGGGCCGGACCCCAGGGAGGCCCAGAGATGCTCAAAGGAGGGCTCAGGAGGTGCTGCTCTGCAAGCAGCTGAGCCGACCAACCCGCTCCGGGGGTATCAGGAGCCCACAGCTGAACTGCCAGGAGCGGGGGCGAGCCCCAGCCCCTCCACTTCCGAGCTGGGAGCACGGGGGGATGCTCCTGCGGGGCGGGGAGGTGCGGTGCGGGACCATGGCGGTGCGGGGCCGGGCCGTGGCGGGACCATGGCCGGTGCGGGACCATGGCGGTGCGGGGCCGGGCCGTGGCGGGACCATGGCCGTGGCGGGGCCGGGCCGGTGCGGGGCCGGTGCGGGGCCGGGCGGGCAGCGGCGCAGCGCGGTCCCAAAGCCCCACCTGGCGGCGGGCGGCGGCAGGGAGCCAACCCGGCCCCGGGACTGGGGCTGGGGACACCCCAAACCCACGTCCCTCCTCCTTAGGCACGGCTGCGGGGGGCACCCACGCGTGTTTCCCCACCGACACACGGGAGAAAAGCCGGCCGGCAGGCCASCCTGTGTCTGGCCTCGCAGGGCCCTTTTCACTGAAGCCCCCGGAGCGAGGCTGACTTCAGCTTCCACCCTGCTTTATCCACAGCAGCCGTGCCGAGCCGTGTCCGGTGCCGTCCCCGCGGGGCTGGGTGCCACGGTGGGCTCGTACCGAGGCTTTGGCGGTCCCGGGCTGGAGCTGCGTGGTGGGAAAGAGAGAGCTTGAAAGAAGGAAAGCAGAGGGAGCCCGTGGGGAAAGGCCTTCAGGGGGTGCGAGGGGCTGGGGGCAGGATGAGGGAAGGAAAGGAAAGGAAGGCGCCGTAGGGTATTTTTCGACTCCCAGGAGCAAAAGTTTTCAGCCCAGCATCCCCGACATTTGCTGATCAGGGCAATGATGCGAGGTGGACAAAAATAAAAAGTAGCTTGGGGGAAAAACTGGGTCCAATTCCTGCAAGAGGGGCAGAAATCCCAGGTTTTCAGGGATATTTAAAAATGCAGAGTGAAAGGCAGGTGTGAGTCTCAAAGAGCCCGAGGAAGCTGAGCCGCCAGTTGGTAAGCAGCTGTGGGCTTTTGCTCCCTTGGTGTGAGATAAGGTCTGGCCTTGAAGATGCTCCTGGACATCCTTGTGATACTTTTCTGATTTCTCTGGGTGAGTTACACCTGCTCTTGCAGCTGTCACGTACTACCAAGAAGAAATCATTGTAACTGTTTTTCAGCTGCTTAATTGTTTTCTTATGCACGGTGCCTAGCCATGGGAATGTCCGGTAAGGATTTCCCTTTCCACTGCCCCTCCGCTGAGCAGAACTGATGGGTCTGCTGTGGATTTTCTTGTCCTGTGACCAAAACCGGGGAAAGTTCTGAGMTGAAGAGAAACATTTGTCCTCAAACTCAGATATGATGTTTCATGTTCATGCCATTTTACCCTTCTATTTAATCCTTTTCTCTATTAATATTTATCAACATAACAGTTTTCTTCTTTTAAACAAAGTCAAAACTGCTTTAAAGAAGAAAAAAAAAAGTAGAATAAATTTTTTTAAAGCTTGGACATTTTTCAGCTCCCCCTTTCCTCTTTCCCTGCCTGTTTTGGCCCAAACTGCAGTCTGATTTTAATGAAATACATTATTCTGCAGAAACATCAGATAAAMGTGCCTAGCTCTAACGCTGTCAGCCTGCTGAAACGGAGAGCTGCAAAGTCTTCCTCACGCCAGGAGATGGACACGGGGAGGTGAAGCYGCTTCTCCTTCACAGGGATGGGCTTAGAAACCCAAGTGCTCTTGCAGCCGCTTTTGCAGTAAGGTACTAGTCCCAGCATCCCTGCTCTCTTGCTGKGGCTCAGCAGGGCTGGATCCCCCTGCCCAGCTCATCACACAAACCTTTCACAGCCACCTGCCTTTGTATCCCTTCCTCTGACTTCTGGAGAAGTGCAGCRTTCTCCTGGGTGCCTCCAGGAACCGCTGTGGCACTCCTGGCCCTTGCCCCTCCAGCAGAGATCTGGCCAAGCCTAGAAAGGAGCTGAAGTTTCCCGTGCTCTGGAGCTTTGTTTGGATAAACTGTTTGGCTTTCAGAGGGAGAGAGCGGGGAGCTGGGTCCTCCGCGGCTGTAGGGTCTCTGTGGATGGAGCAGGTTTGTGACGGACCGGCTGTCTGCCTGCACAGGAGGAGGTTGGGATGTAAGTTGGGACAATTTGGGAAGGCATTTGGAAAAGGAGACAGGTGTTTCTGCACATCCCATGAGTCTATCGTGAGAGTTTTTTTCCCCTGTGGGAAGTTCACATGGAATAAAGTATCTCTTGGAAAACCAAGGTGTCTTGAAGGCTTAGTTTGTGCATCCTTGCTCTCAAACCCTGTGCAAACCGGCAGCAGTGGCTGCTCCCCTGGAAGCATCTCCTGCCCTGGCTCCGGGTGCATTGGGTCCCACCAGACACAGTTTAGGATGCAATGAATTTTTAAACCTGATGCTGGACTCCTTTCAAATGCTGTCTCCTCTTGAGACGCTGCAGTTCATGTTTTTCTTAAGTATACATGAATATCGCAAAGTCTGACAGTGGTTTATGTTGGCGGATTCCCGCTGCCCTCGTGTATCTATCTTGTGTAAGTTAGATGATGTAAATCAGTTCTTTGGGTTTTTCATKTTCTTATTTGGTAAACTTAGGTTCATGTTTTGGGAAACTCACCCCAGTGCTCTAGCATGGTCTGCGGGTATGAATCTACTTTGCATTAATGCTCATTGCCAACATTTTTCAAGCTAGAGATTGAATAAGAGAGSTTTTTAGTTAATATAAACCAGAGTCAATTTATGATGACAAAATATTGCTAGATGTGTTGGGGAAAAGACAATCTGCTGAAATGTTTGACTGAAGTCAAGTTAAAGACTGGAATGTTGTTCTTTGTTCAGTGGATTCCCAAAGCCCTGCTCCAGCAGCGTGGGGAGGTCGCTCATCACCAGCCGCCTTTGCCAGCTCCCGGTTGTGTTTCAGGAGGAGGATGGAGACTGACATTTTCAAACAGCCTTTGGCAGTGAGTGGTAGGTACGGCGCTTCTGAAACTCAGCTGGTCTGTTTTGATGGTGTTTGGGGTTTTTTTTCCCCCTTCTTTTTTTTTCTTCTTTAAGATACCTTGAGTGCAAAATGCGGTTATGGATATTTTGCTTGAGATGAATCTAAAAGTGCATAGCCTTAAGCATGACGCTGTACTTAGACTAGCGACTTCCCACACTTCCCCGATGCAAACGCTGAGGGCTGTAACTCGGACGGGCTGTGACGGCACGAGCACCTTCAGGGTCTGCGGCGCCCGTCCGCGAATGGCTTGGCCTTGTGAGCTGAAGGTTGCTGAACCTTTTCTCTCCCCTGACACACAGTGGTTAACTCACTGAGAGGTTTTGCAGCCTGAGGGGCTGGAGAGCCAGCTGCTGCTCAGAAACACCTGGGTCCAGACCTCTGCTCTGCAGCATCTGTCTGTGCCCCATCACTGCGTGGCTCGGTTGCTGAGCCCGGGAAGGCAACTCATGCTCTGTGAAAATGTCTCCTAGTGCTGACAACCTGTTCACACACGGGTATTGGACTTCATTATATTTTCATACCCGAGCAACTTGGCTAGAATGGGAATGCAGGGGTTTCCGTGGTCGTCGTTGCTCCCCTCACCCTTGCTCAAGGAGTTACTCTGAGAGCTGGGACAGCCTTGTTAGTTGACAGCATACGGTGTCTTCCTCTCCCCTTCCCTAGGGCAGAGAGAAGAAGACAACGTACTTGCCTGTTTTTCCTCAGTTCTCTGCGTGAGGCAGTCAGGGGCTGTGTGTGTATGGAGCAGGGAGAGATTTATTTGGCTGGGTAGGATATAACAAGATATCAGCGTTACCACTTGCCCTTCTTGATTGCTAAAGCAGCCTACAGCTAAAATCATGATGCTGATACTGGCGTGCCAGGATCGCCGGCTGCAGGCAGGTATCTCCTTTGTGCCCTCACCCCCATTTCCATGCCTTCTGCTGGGGCTGCCAGGGCTCTGTCCCACCACGGGGTCATCAGCCCTGCTGCAGTGAGCTGAGTTCAGCCTCTCGCAGGAGGCTCTGCTCCCTGCGGGGCACGTGGAGGGTCCGAGGCCCGCTGAGAAATATGTTCAGGAATTAAACAGCAGCCTCCGTTCAGGCTGGTACAGCCATGGCCGTGTGCATGGTTTCAACACCGGACATGAATGGAAAGGAGGAACCTCAAGCAAGCAGGTAAAACCCATGTTTTTTCTTGGGATAAAAATTATAAACGTGTGTCAGAATACTTTTTCAAAACTCTCAAGGCTTGCACTATGCTTTGCACATCAGAGCCAAATGAGAGTTCACAATCTGAATCAGTGCTGATCTGAGAGGATCAATAGCACCCAAGAGCAGATTCATACTTCCAGGGCTTGAATTTAAATAGTTAAATCCCCTTCTCCACAGTGCAAGTTTTCTTCCTTGCTTGCCAGCTGTCAGATCTTGTATTATTGTCTCTATGACATGCACTTATGAAATAAAGACATTAATAAGTAACAGAAACAATAACTTTTCCTTCTTTGCAGTGACAGTGCTATGAACATGGAGCAGAGCTCCTCAGAAAGGCCTGTAAGCGTCTGCAGGAGGCTGTATGGGCTCTAAGCAGCAGCTCAGAGTTTCCAGCGTGAGGTTTTCCATTCAGAATAATCTAACCCATTTCTTACCCAAACATGTACCCAGAAGAGTGATGGCGGAGCTGGACTTTTATATTATTTTATTTTTTTAAGGGGAAAAACCCTCAGACCCTAATTCAAGGCAGCCACTTTAGCCGTGAGGTCCAGCCTTTGTGCATGTCCCTGTTGAGTGTGGCTGCCCCCGCTGCTTTTAAGGGATTTCTGTAGCGTATTGAAAGATGACCGGGATTAAATCGTTGGCAGCTTCTGTCATAGTTTGAGTATTTGTGTGCTGAATCTCTGCACCAGACTGAAAATGAATCAGATAAGGCAGGGTGGCACTGGGGTGAGTCGAGGTCTGCCTCTGGCACTGTGACCCTTGTTTCTGTCCAAGCCAGCTCCCTCTGAGGGTGGTGCGATGCGCTGCCATACGCTCGGACCATCCTGGGGAGAGAGGTCCGGAGCAAAGGCTGGGGGTTAGCTGCCAAAGCACCGAAGTGATGGTTGCTGTGTAGGTGTGGGCACATTAGTGTCTCAGCTGTGCAGTTGAGCCGCAGGATGCTGGAGAGGGGCAGAAAGCTTGTATGGGGCTGGCAGGACTGTCTCTGGGAGGGAGAGATTGTCCTCAAGGCTGTAACAGGCATAACTCAGCTAAGAGGGAGCCACAAACCTGAAAGGCCTGAGTTAGAGGCTTGATTTTTTAATACTTTTTTTTTTTCCCATCCTCCTCAGGCATGGAGGTGCCTTTCCAGGRGCCGAGCAGTCACAGGGTGATGGCTCTGCGTGGGGCACAGAGCCAGGTCCCTKCGCTATGGGATGCTGTGGGAAGTGGGCACAGAGCAGAGACCGCTCGCCCATCCGTGGGTCGGAGTGCTTTGTGTGAGCACTGTGGTGTCCTGAGTGAGTTGGGCTAAACCAGCACGGTGTCGTCCGAACGGCTTAGTGCCGTACAGCTCTGGAAATCCCCTGGGTAAGCCCTGTGGCTCTGCGTGCCGAGGAAGATGCGAAATCGCTCCCTTGGACACTACTGAGGTGGTGTGAAAAGAGCAGCGGGTCGGGTCCGGTCGCAGCAAGCGGCGTGGGGCTGCTCGTTCCCGCCTGGCGCTTGTCGTCCTCGCAGCCTCGTCAGCAGAAACGCCGATCCCCGCCTGGAAAAGGCGTGCTGCAGCAACCAAACCCTGCGGCAGCGCCACGGTCCCCACCACCCTGATCGCCGTCGAGCCAAGCCCGTAGTGGCCTCTCCCACTCAGAATTCATGAAACATGGAAGTCRTTCCCTCATGGAAACCGAAATGTGAATATGCTGGGAGCGGTGAGTTGGGCTGTGTTCATCCCGCCGCGATGGCCGTGCAAGGGCAGATGCCAGGTGGCCCATGTGCCACCCTGCCATGTGCCAGCGACGCTCGTTGCTGTTTCTCTGTGGGGAGAGGAGGGACGTTTGCTGGAAGTTTGGGGGATGTTTATGTTTTTTTTTTTAACCAACCTGGTATGTTTTTTTTCACCAGGAGTCCAAAAGTGAGTAGAAGTGAGAGTCAAGAGAGCCACTGAATATCAAAATGCTGATGCATCAGCTGGCCCTCTGCGAAGGAGCCGAGTGYGGCAATAGATGGCACTGCTGGGATGGGCTGGAGCCGCTGCCCGCTGTGCCATGGCCCGAAGGGCACGGCTCTGCCGGGGGGCTGCGCGGGGCTGGGGGCTGCATGGCCACATCAGTCCGGGCTCGGTGTCCGAGCTGCAGATGCAGAAATTGGGCAAATCTGGTGCGAAGTGGCTGCAGCGAGGCTTTGCATTCCTAGCCGGATTTCTGCTGCAGCAAGACTTTGTTAGCACCTGAATTTCTCCTTCTGTTTCCATGCAGTGCAGAAGGAGGCTGCCAGCATCAAAGAGCGTCTCTGGAAACTTCTGTCTGTGAAAAGGCAGAGTAGCAAAGCAGCTGGGAGCTGCCCGGAGGAGCTGGGAGCAGGAGGGGACCTGTGGGGCAGAGCCACAGCTCTGGTCCATGCAGGTAGATCTGTTYGGCCGGGCAGAGGTGAACATGAATCCTCTTTTGATGCATGAGATGCTTTTCTCATCTCCTTTAATTTTCATTGAAATACTCTAATTTATGTGTTTTGAGGCACACAAACCCCATGGAAGAGCTCCTCGGCCACTGCGAGCTGTTGAAGCAGGTTGGGGCAGAGCAGCCCAGGATCCGTGCCCGGCCCCRTGCCTTGCAGCAGACCGTGCGGGTAAATGCTAGTTTCGCAGTGCCAGGCTCTCAAGACTCAGCAACTTAGGATACAAATCCAGGGATTTCAAAATAATGTGTTGGGTGCTTTTGATTTACTTCCTGAGCAGTAGAGCTTTATTTTGGGCTGGAATCCGTTTTGTGGAAGTTAGTGCTCACGCCAGGGCTGAGGTTCCCACTGTGCTGCCCTTGCCTAGGCCAGGTCCATACCCCACAAACCAGCCGAGAAGCTCCCATTGAGCCAGAGATCCAGGAAAGGAGGGAGAGGGCTGTTGCCTGCAGTGTCATTAGGAAGAAAGCAATTAAACCCTTTGAAATCATCTGCRCTCTAGTTATCCGCCTTCATAATATCCCTAATTGCTGGGGAGAACCTGCTTCAAGACAGGCACTGAGGCAGACTGATTCTGCGTCACRTTGGCTCTCCAGCACTTTGTTCTTTTTTCGGTTTGACCTCAGCAAATGCATCTTCCCCGATGACTCTGTGCTGCACGGGGGACTGAAACGCGCTCTCATCACAAGAAAGACTCGCTCGRCTCATTCACAGCCCCGGCAGTTTGCTGGATGTAATCTATAGAAAGACGAAAGCCGCTTTATTCTTTCTAATGCATGACCAAGTCAGCTTGCTTCAAACATGAATAATTAAAGGCCCACGTGCATTTGTAAATGCCTACATTTTAATTAAAAAGCAACCCCCTCCTTGAAAATTTAGGCAGCTAAAGTGGCATTGTGCTTACCAAAAGAGAATGAATTATTTATATGATACGCTTTGCTCTTTAAATTACTTGGGTTTAATGTACTGCATAGGCACTGTGTATTGATAACAGTGCTATTTCGCTTCCACTTAATCATCACAATTTTATTTATTTATTTATTAACAAGAACAAAAATGCCCAACGCTGGCCGACCTGATACTTCTCCGCTGCGCCGCTGACGGGCTGCATTTCCTCTCAGCCTTATGTCGCAATAATCGTGTTTTTGCTGTAAAGAGGCTGTTTCACAGCCTGCTGCAGTACTCGATGCCGTGTGTGAAATGGGACGCTGGTGTTYGTCACCACGGTGGTGCTGATGCTAATTTGTGTTTTGCTCTTTGTGCTTTATGGGGGTTCTGCTAGTTCCAGTTCATCTACTGACTGTTTTAATAACTCTGACTCCTCTCGGGTGTTTATTTTTAGGGTAATGTAGGYCCTGCGGTTTTTTGGCTTCTCCTGTTTCTCCTAAAGTATCCTGCAGCCGTGGCAGCAGTTCAAGGTGAATTAGAAAAAGCAGCTAGAAGCAGAGGACAAGCTGCAAAGCCGATACGTGGATGTAGCCGGGGGATGCTGGGCAACACGGCTGTTCTGGGCTGGTGCACCTCTTCTGCGTATTTTGGTTACCAATAACTCTGAGCTTTACTTTCCTAGAATAGAATTTACCAGAAAAGAAAACTTTTGGACCACTTAGGAGACTGTGTTCAAGGGGACCTTGAACGGATGTGCTGCCCTRTGCCCGTGGTTTGCAACCACTGGCCTGTGCACACAGTCGCGTCGCTGCACACAGAGCTGATGTGGGGTGCAAGGTAAAGGGCTTTGTACCGCAGTTTTCAAGGGAAAAAGTGAGAGGTAAGTCATCAGCTCCTGGGAAGTATAACTCGTGCCCTGCTTTCCCTGTAGCAGCTGTAGAGGTCTTCCAGCTTCTCTTCTGCATCCTGAGTACAGCATGGGTGCAGCTTGCCCCTTTCCTGGCCTATCTAACCCATAAACTGTCCTTTTCGGTATACAGCTATCCGCCTGCGCTCGCTGCACAGTGTGAGCACGTGGTGCTGCCRGGACCACTCGGCCCTGGTTTCGTGGCATCACTGCACAGATTTAATGAGCATTTTTTGCTGGAGGCTTGCCCTGAGCTGCTGTCTGCCCCAGCTGGGTCACAGACCTAGAAGCCCTGGCTGCGTGTTGAGGGCAGTTTGGATCTGACTTTGACACAAAGCAGAATGTTTTTGATAGAGCTGGGTAGAAGCAAACTTTGGGGCTTTGATTTAATTTATTTTTCCTTCCCATTTGGAATTAGACTGCAAAGTTACCAAAGCTATTTCAGATAAGGTCAGTCACTACTTTCTTGTGATAATTTAAAAATATTTCATTTCAATTTTGAT
>JASVER010000063.1:5694599-5900075 GCA_030449065.1 Oceanodroma leucorhoa
GTTCAGGTGCACAGGGATGCTGTGTGCAATCTCCTGACTTCTTTTCCACAGTCTCTTAGTAAGCAAAGGAGTTCTGACTCCTGGCAAGATGCAATGAGCTGCTGTTAATTCCGGAACAGGGAAGACTGTTTAGCAGAAGCAGCTTAGAAAACCAGCAATTGATGTGCTGCAGGAGAGGAGTTATTGCACTACACCCATTTCTAAGTGCTGGGTTGTGTTTGATAGATTAATAACAGATTTTGCTAGTTTAAGGTAAAAGGACATCAGCTGGGAGGAAGTGGAGCCGAGACACCTGTGAATGCTGCTGCTGGGGACATTGAGCTTCCAGGCTGGTGTGGTCGTGAAAAGGCAAGCTGAAAATTGCTGAGTGTACAAAGTCAGGTGTTTCCAGGGATGACACTGAAAACCTTAGGTGCCTTCTGAAATACCAGACCTAGTTCCGGTCACTGCAATCAGGAAGACTCTGATTGCTGTAAATGGCTGCTGAGGCGTGTGTAAGATCAGTGTGTAATTGTAATGTACACGTGAGGTTCTCACAGAAAAATCATGTCCCTTCCTGCCGTACATAGCTGTGAAGACGTACCCTACCTAATCCATCCTCCTGTACCAAGCCAAGATCAATATGTCTAGACCATCCCTGACAGATGCTTAAGCACCTTTTTCTTGAAAGTCTTAATGATGTCTCCACCCTCCAGTCTCCTTGGGCAATCTACCCCAGGGCTTTACTGTACTTTGCTTTGAAAGTTTTTCCCAACAGCTATTCTAATTCTCCCATCCTATTATTTTTTGTCTGATTCCCAGCRGATATGGAAAGCAAGTCATTGCTCTCTTCTACAGGAACCTTCTATGAATGGAAAACTGTTACCCCATCTCCGCTCTGCCTTCCATTTTCATGAGTTAATCGACCCATTTCCCTCCGTTTCTCCTTAGAGGCTGTTTTCTACATCTCTGGTCACTCCTGTTGCTGTCCTCTGGGCTCTCGCCAGTTGGGGCCTGTTCTTGATGAACAGTGCCCAAACTTGGATACAGYACTCCAGCTGAGGCTTTAGTAACGGGGAAGGGAAGGTTTACTTCATGTGTCTCACATACAGCTTTTCTGTTTATGAATTCCAGCATGATAGCTGCAAAAAAAAGCAAACAATGTCCTGGTGGCCCTTGTGATTTGGGCATGGTGGAGACGAGGACCATATAAGTACATAGATGGATGCATGGATGAAATGCAGACTTTCACCCGTCAGACAACAGAAACTGAGCTTGGGGACGTGGCACCATGAGGGGCAGACTGCTGCTAGCCTACGCGCGAGCCTCGGGTCTGCCCTGGTGAGGACCAGCGGTGGGTGTGGAAGGAGGGGTTCATTCCCATCCCACCGGGATGCACCCCGTGAGCACCTTGCCCACATCGGGAGCCGTGTGGTTGTCCCCCCTGGGGACACACCAGGTGGGTTTTGTCATGCTGGTGGCTCCCAGCGCCTGAGCTCCCAGCRCAGGTGGGCTCCATGAGCTGAGAGGGTCTGAGCCTTTCTGCTGCTAGACTTGGCTTTCAGTGCTTGTATCTGTAGGCATATTTATTTAAGCTGTTCTTCTCATTTGCTTTTCACTTCTGGAGGAAAAAGCTTGCTGTGAAAAGATGAGTTGCACATTTTTTTTTTTTCCCCTCCCCTTCAGCCCAAGTGTTAGGCAGGAGGCTGGTGAGTGATGCAAAGTTGGGCTCTGCAGAGGATGGTGGGGAGGCGTTGGGAGCAGCCCGCGGTGGTGGCTGGAATTCCTGTTGCCATAACAACCCGCTGCAGGCCTTAAATATAGAACCGGTTTTACCCCATAGCCCCCCTCTGTCCTTTCTTCTGTAACACAGGAGCAAACGGGCTTTGCATCCTTCTTGCTGCAACCTGTTAGAGTCCGAAAGGTCAGAAATGGGGCCAACTCTACAGCAATGTAAACCCTGGTAAGTGCGGTGTGTGAGGTCAAGAGACCCACTAAGAACGGGTTTGATGGTCCTGCTGCATTCAGAACTTYGGTGTGTGGGCTCCAAATACTGGTTTAGCTCAGTAAAAATCCTCAGACAGGCTGGACTGAAAGAAAAATCCCCTAGCAAGAATGGAAAACACTTAACTGCTGAAGCAGCTGCTTCCCTGCTGCAGCTTTGGCCATGGCGGGCGGGAGGGGACCGTCGCTGCTTTGGGGCTGGGCGAGGGGTAGAGCTGGGCAGCGATGGGGACAAATCACACCAGAACATCACATCAAGCTTACTCCGCGCAGGGACTTCTTGTCATTTTCCGAAGGAAAGCTTCACTGAAGGAGCTGCCCTATTTTTGTGAGCTACCCTATTTTTTTTTTTTCCTTCCAAAGGACTGTCCCCTCCGGGGTCTTCCTTCCTCTGCTCCCCTGCTGCTGTCCCATTCCCGTGAGCGCTGGGAGGCTGCAAAGGATCAACGGCCACGCACCTGAGTCAAGCATGAGCTGGGGGACACCAGGGACAGATCAAATAGCTGGGACGTGGCATTACTATCTTTCAGGAACTTAAATATTGCAGATTCCTCAATGCAGACAACACCGAGAAAGGTTTCTGGAAGGGAGGAGAAAGGCTCAGTACTGCAGCGTGGGGAGCAGGAGTGAGCAAGCGCRTTGGGCAGCCGCGTGCAGCCAGCAGCATCAAGCGGTGAGCGTGCAGCGAGCCTGCGGAGCGCAGCTCTCCTCCCCRGCGCGCTCCCGGTGATGGTGATGCTAACGAATCCCGCTGAAGTCCCTCAGCTTGGGAGAAAGATCATCACCTAGAAAATTCACCGGAAAATCTCCAGTGTATGATTACACAGCAAAACCATCTGTTAAATTTATGTTTATTCCTCAGCAGGCTGTATAGATGCTTTTAGAAATTCGTACTTATCTTTTTCATTAAATATTGGGTTTTATACCACAGATCAGCAGGAGTCCTAAACTGTGGGAATTATTTACTGGTGCAATATAGTGGGAGAGCTCCCAGGATCCTGACTCCACTGTAGTGCTGGTTTCATTCTGTTAGTTTAGTTAGTGTAATTTCATTCTCTTAGTTTATTATACAAGAAGGATATTTGGATTGCAAAATCAAGCAGCTGACTGATATGAAATGTTAAAATTAGGGTTTTCCCATAAAATCCTAATCCCTCTCCCTTGTTCATCTGCAGAGAGGTGCAACCTGCAAATGTCAGATGAAYCCCTTATTTTTTTTCTTCTCCAGTAACAATCTCATCCCTGCTAATGTTGTGTACTTTTCCCTGATCTGGTCATTGAAAACAGCTAATTTTCATGAAGTTGCCTTTGATTCCCTCTAGAGACCAACAAATGGCGTGGAAAATTCCAACCTGAGCAGTTTTAATTTTGGCAAAGTTACAAGTAACTGAATACAGAATACCTTGGGTGGGTCAAGCAGGTATCTTCCAAATGCAGCAATAGAAGGCGGCTCTTCTGAATTGACTGTTTTATCATTTTAGATTTATTTTCCTCCTGTTGAACTCTTCTGAATTGGAGTTGAAAGACATCAGGTCACAAATCCCAGAGTTTAACAAGGAAAGATACTCCTTTGGGATGTCACAGCCAGAAAAGGATGTCAGGGTTCAATATGAATTGGAAATTGAGCAAAACAGCAAGGGCTTGCCTTCCATCAGCTGGTCATCTTCTTCCACTTCCCTGTATGTTTGTTGAGCGTTGTTACTGTGCTGCTTTTTAACCCAACTAATGTATTGACTAGTCCATTGGGATGAAGAACTGGTAGAAAAAATTGCACTCAAAAAATACCATTGCTGTACATCAGCTTTGTAGCTGTGAGACTGCAGCTCTGATGCTGAGCATCTGAGGGTGCTTGGGGGCCCCCAGCATGCTGTACAGCCATGCTGAGTAACTAAACACTGGATACACTCAGAGGGAACTGCATCCTGGAGGCATATTTCAAGGGAAAACATAACTGTCAGAATCTATAGGATTTAACTTGCAATTAAGTTTGCACATTTATCCATTTTCTTGCAAATCCTTGGGTAGATGGGAACTAAATATAGCTAATGGACTCATGAGCTCAAGTACACACAACGCTGTACTTTTATTTCTACAGAGTGAGCCCTGGGGTCTGGGCAAAGGGTTGATGTTCCTTGACAGCAACATAATGAGTGAGAACTGGAGGGAAGATTCTCTGGAGTGACTCAGCATCACGACTGTAGGTATAAAGTGCATTGGTGCAATATTTAGCCTCTGGAAAAAAGTTCTGTTGGAGTTTAGGCTCCCAACCCAAGCATCGGTGGCCGAGAAGACCTGCACATAGCACGGCTGGGCAGGAGGTGATCAGATGGATGTTTAGAAGTTTCTGCTGTGTTTGTATTRGTGTTTCCCAAGGGCCAGAGCTGCTGGGCACAACCTGCCTGGCGCAGAGCAGCTMTGGTGCCTTCTCACAGCACCAAGGAGCTGCTGCCCTGTGCAGCTTTCCCCTGACAGATAGTTTATGTTTGAAGCAGGGAAAAGGAGGAGGCAGCTGATTTTATGACCCTTTATTCCAGACTTGAGCAGACCTATTTCTCTCTGGGAGCCAAGCAGGACTTTTCAGTGTCTTTGGTAAGCCTGGTGGTACCTAGCGTGAAGGCACTGCATGACTAGGGCTTGCTTTGCCTGTAATTGCTGATGTTTATATGTGCCTTCCTGCAAGGCGCTGGCTGGAAAGTACATCTCCTTTCCAGCTGCTCCATGCCGAGACAGCCTCCTGCTGTCCTTTGGGGGTGCTCCTTCAGGGTCTGGAAAGAAAGCGTTTAAACCTGGAAACTGTGAGCAGACCAATGGATTTGCTTATATCTACAAAGTCATCCCCCCTAAAATGTACTTTACTCCATATTCGGGCTGGAGCGTCACATTTCTCCTGATCAAGCAAATGGTTGGGAGACTCAGTCTCAGGTTGCACTGCAAAGACTTGTAAAGCAAATCACCGAAGTTCCTGGGATGGTTCCCCAGACATTGCTGCTTGTTTGTKCTTGTTCGTACCCTAATTAATCTTTTTCCACAGGGAAACCCTTCTTTTAGTCAATTTCTTGCAAAATTGAACTGGTCTTTCTTGGTTTACTAAATTAAAATCCATGAAGATGGATGCTTTAAGAATAGATACTTTGAGACCTGTTGTTCACATTGTTGATTCTGACTTTACAGCAAGAYGAGTGGTGCACATCCTCTCTGCACACACATCCTTCTACAGGGACCCATCAGTGGCCAATGTCATCTCAGCAGCTGTAGTGAGGAGGTGGAGAAAGCTGCTAGCACCCAGCACTGGGGAAGCAGAACAGCTGAGCTATCCCCAAGTTATTGTTACGGAAGCTTCAAGCAAATCTAGTTTTTATTACAGAATAAAATACTTACATTTATTATCCAGAAGGAACTGGGCAAGCTCAAAACCAGTGCTTTTTACAATGCRTCTTTATTGAATTCCCTTGTCTGCAGTGTTCTTGGGGGCTGTTTGCTGCTTTAACTGGAAAAGCAGCTGCTGGGCCCCTGGGCACTTGTTCTCAGAGGCGGCATGTTCCCTGCAGCCCCCTGCCCCTGGGGTTCACTCAGCCCACATCAGCCTCTGAACTGCCTGCCATCTGCTTCCCTTCCTCCTTTCCTTTGAAAGCAGGAGAGCAAAGACCAGGGCAGGGAGGGTTTGTGCAACCACACGTGGCACCCCAAAAGTCAGTTCACATTTTACCAGGACTTTTTCTACAGAAAGGAGAAAAACACCCATGCAGGACAAATAGCTTTGGGCTAGGAATAAATCATAGCTGCTTTATGGAGCTTAAAGTCTATTGAAATGGTACTTGTGTTGCCCTTGGTAATCAGAARAGCTGAATTACTGCTTGGCTTCCCTAAGCCCCCCCTGCACAGCCCCTCCTGTACCACAGGGGCTGGTCTGGGCAAGGCAGGCAAAGATCACCCGGACACATGCTGGGCTTGAGGAGGAGGCTTTGATTTGTTGCTGAGCAGAGGTATTTAATTAACCTCCTCTATTGATTTTGATGGAGAACCACCTTCACTTTTTATGTGCAAGAGAAAAAGAGACTGTCTGAAAGTTAGCCATCTGTAAGACGGCCAAGCGAGTGCTGGGGTGGGCTCGGTTCACTCATCTCTGGTTTTGCAGTGCAAGACTGTGGTTGACCTTTGCAAACATGCCAGAAAATAGAGGCAGGGTGAGGGAGTTGAAGAAAACTGGAGAGAACATCTCCACATGCCTTATGTTCCCCCAGCACGCGGGGTGATACAGGAGGTGTGCGAGGGGTGGAGAAACACCCCTCTCCTTCCAGCAAGGGAGCAATGGCCTCCGAGCAGAGACAGCACGTGCAGAGGACCTGCTCCGCATGGAGATCGAAGGGAAGAGGGAAGGAGGACATCCCCTAGCATCAGCTGCCAGGGCAGAGCACGTCAGTGCTTCCAGCTGTGGTGATGCCCAAGGCAGAGGTGTGAGKGGGTCACCCCTCAGCAGCCTCACACAGCCCCCGAGGACCAGTGGCTGCCCGGGGCTATGGCTGGGAGCTCTGCCTTGTTCTGCATCCCATCAGGRGTGAGGAGGGAGGTTGAAAATGCGGGCTAAGCTTGAACTTGAAAGGCCAKCAAAGAATTTTGGAGAACAATTGTGAAATATTGAAATGGCTGCTTGCTCTTCAAGCATGATGATGGGTGAGAAGTTTGGGAGTTTGCTGGGATTTCCTGATTTACTGGGGCGTAACTGCTTGAATTGAGGGCCTTTTAAATTTTGCATTATGTTGGCTGGGTTGTTAATATTTAATGTGTGGAAAAAGACAAAGGTAGGTAGCTGACAACTCTCTTAAAATAAAAATCTTTATTATGATAATCCTGAGMAATCTTTGCTATTGTTATTACTTTGGTTACTGGAATGGCAGAACGTAAATGCTAGGAGTAGGAAGGGAAACCTYGCTGTGCTAGGGACCATGTGAATGGGGGGTCAGAAGCTTGCAGTCTGAAAGGCAGGAAGGACATGGGGACAGGAGTTTGTCCCCAGTTAATGAAGGCTGTCAAGTCCTCACGTMTCATCACTGCACTTAAACCAGTCCTCCGTGATGTGACTCGCTGGGCTGAGGACTCGGAGCCCTGGGCTGGGCTGGGTGCTCCTGCCCCATGGGTGCAACATCCTCACAGGGCACCTGTGACCACCGTGCTGCTGCACGGAGCAGGAAAGCTTCCCGAGTTTGGGGTCACGCTGCTGCTTTTTAACCTGGGGCTTTTTCTCCCCTTCCTTTCGGACCCTTGTCCTTCTGCTGCTCCCCAAAGGCACTCACCACCTGCAAAGCCGCAGGAGCTTAGCCAGACCGTATCTTTTAATCTGCTTAAAAATAGGTGACAATAATTTCTGTCTTCCACAGTGGATCTGAGTTCTGCTGAATCCCCCTCCAGAGCTGGCAGGAGCACAGGCAGRGGTTTCAAAGGCTTCCCTGCCAGATCCTTTGCCCTTTCCACAAGAAGAAACCTAATGTGTTTCACAGAAAAGCTGCATTGCAACCGCTTTCTGCAGAAAATAAAGCGTTCACCAGAACTATTAATTCTGTGTTATCATGAGGAGTTTGGACAGCAAAATGCTTTTTGGAGCCYTCCAACGCTAGGAGTTCAGAGATGATAGTCAATTGCCATTTCTAAGCCGTTGACCCTTTTAGATGTTTAGTCACACTGGAAAATGAGTCTCAACAGGGCAGGGACAGTTGGGTCAGACATTGCAGTAAAGGTTTTGCTACAAGGCTGTTGGGAATTTTGGTGCCTAAGTCTGAAGCAGTTGAGGGCAGGGGGTGGATTTAAGCCTCTCTGTGCTGGAGGATTTGAGCAGGGGGCTCTGCTCTCTGGACAAGCGCTCATTGCAATTAAAAATCTGCTTTGCTCCCACCTTTTCCAGCTGCATCTTTAAAAAACAAAGTGGCTGGTGAGCAATGCACTGAAGGAAGCAGCACACGAAACTGCCTTTAGGAGAGGGCCTCAGGCTGCAAATCCCAAGGGGAAGGAGAAACATCCCTGGCACCCTCAGAGAGGGGCCGTCCAAGCATCTGGAAAATGTGATATTAAGGTAACTCCTTGCTCCATTGCTGGCTCTTCCCAATCCTGCTCCACCGCTCTGCGCTCCCCGTGGGCASTGTGCAGTAGCCTGGTGTCGAAATCCGGACCTGCAGCACCCTCCAAGCTGGGCACTGCGGTGATACCTGCTCTGGTCGCAGCATCCTCCGCTCCARGACCCAGGAAGCAGAGCTGCATTTTCGGTAGGTTACTGCAGTGTTTTCAGTTTGTACGATTACATCCAATTTGTTCTTTTTGGTTAGCTGGTGCTGGGTATTATTCCCCTGCAGAACTCATGCATACAGCAAAAAGGGCATGTTTAGAAGAGCTCATTAAAATTCATGGGGAGTAGTGCTATCCCATGTGAAGAAGTTTAATCTGAGACAGCCTTCAAGAATGGCTTATTGCAGCCTTCTGCATCATCCACAAACACTTTGGGGAAAAACAGGGAAGGAGAACAGAGTGGTAGATAAGCTGCTTTAAAATGATCTTCATAATCCTGCAAATTAAAATGTACTTTATTAAAGACAAGTTACAGATTCAAAATAACCCAAGAAAGGCTGGAAGTGACCCTTCCCAGAGACAAGTTATRCTATTCCTGCAGCTGTGACTGGATGTCACTGAAAACAAAGCTCTCCCTCCTCCAAGGAGCCAGCCCCATCAGTGGCACAAGGCACCCAGCCTTTGCTCCAGGACCTGCCCCCAGGGCAGCTAGGCCCCCTTAGAACTAGAAATAACATTAAATAGTTACTTGAAATTAGATTTGACCCCCYCATGTCACTTCACAGCCATTGGCATGGGGCTTCCTGACCCCAAAGCATCTCCAGCTTTTACTGTTGTTGAATGGCACAAAGGAGGGGAGAAGGAAGAGTGCGTTTACTCAAGGCTTAGGGCAACTGAGATCAGGGAATGSCCAAGAAGGGCTGGGTTCATGCAAGTTTTTCAAATCCTACCTATTTTCTGCCAGTTCCTCATAAAAGATGAGCAGCAAAAACCTTAAACTGTTGGGTACCACCATCAACCTTATTCTCACCGAGACGTGCACTCTCATAAAAGCTTCTGCCACTGATGGCAGGAACCTCTGACAAACATGCTCCCCGTTAGCTGCAATAACAGGGACAAGGCAAACAATCTTGGTAGGAATCGCTAAAGGATATCTCTTAAGATTTAAAGTAYRTTTAGCTGCTCATTTATCCCCCACYCCRTGCAGCTTTTGGCAGGTTGCTTTGATCCTTCTCAGTCTCAATTTCTCTTAGTCTGAAAGGGAATATTATGGTACTTTCCTCCCAGGGACCATCTGAAATTGCTCTCTGACTGCAGAGTTCTCTCAGGATCCATATATGCAAGAGCAGAGCAATTCTTACTCTCATTATTCTGAGAAAACTCACCACGCTTCAGGACATTCAAGCGATGGCATTTTTCCAGCATTAGACCCCAAAGTAGATTTTATCTGTTGGCTGAGTTAGGTGTTTGCTTTGCCTYTAAGGCTGAGCCCTCAGCCTGCATTTGTTAAAAGGGAGCTGGACAAGAGAAGCCAGGGATGGAAATCAGGTGGCTGTGGGGGCAGGAGTGAATCCTAGAAGGAACAGGTCACAGCTATCTGTTGCCACCTCCCCACATCAAGGAACCATGTCCCCAGGCTCAGATGGAAGCTGTTTAGGGAGGGGACCTGACTTYTCCTCCTCTGCTGCGAGGATGCTGTGAGCGGCTGCATCCTGGCGTGCCCTTCAGAGCCCCGGCTCCTCTGCAACGTCGCTTGTGTTTGCTTCAACCGCGCAGGGAAGATRCTGCCAGGGACTGGAACGGGGGAGCTCTTTAGCAGACCCAACTGCTAGCTATACTGCTTGGAGTCTTGTTGTCAAAAGCTTTTCCCGAAGCGGTTGAGCCAGCATATTGTCTATTAGGAAAAGGTGGACTCTTTGCTCCCCTACTGCTCTTTCTCAGCACTCCTGCCCGCCRGAGCAGGCGAGGGCTCCCCACTGCCTGTTGTGACACGCTTCGAGCAGGCTGGTTCTCCAAATGCTGGTTAAAGCAGTCAGGCTTCCTCCAACCCAGGGAGACAAATAGCACCCATCACCTCTGAATYAGAGAGACTTGTGTGTAATGTGCAAGGGCTGGTGGCAAACATGGCAGGGTCAACAGTATTGATCTAGTTCCTGTTACACACCTATTTATGTCTTCTCTTCAGAGCTGGGACTTCATCTTGTCAGCAGCTGTGCCGCCGCATCTGCAGCCCCTCGCCTGGCTGTGTGAGGGGTTTTCCCCACACGCAAGCTCCCCCATGGAGGGGATCCCTCTGGCAGCTGGGGGAGGCAGCGAGGTTGAGGGATCCCAGCCATGSGGGGAGTTTAGGGAGGGCAGGCAAGGCCTCCTGCCCATGAATTCCTGGGAATGATACTGCATCTGGGTCCTGGACCCTCTCTCTCCCAAAAGACTGCCCAGTCTGCCTGCAGTCAGCATGGGGCTGGTGTGCCGCAGACCCCAAAGGGTATGAAYGGCTGCAGGGCCATTTGCAGTCCACAGCAGCTGGGTGGAAAGCGGCCAGGATGGATGGGCACTTGGTCATCCCCTATGAGAGAGGGTCGCATCTCCACCTCTGCAAAGACTGGCTGACCCCTCTAGCTCTGCTGCCCTCCCTCGTGACTGATGGCGAGGTGACTAACATGAGCCTCCAGCCCTTCAGGGGCTAATAAATCCACAGCTGCTGAATAACATAGCAAGTCCAATTGCTTTACAGACCTCGGTGCTTAAAGCTGAATGTTAGATAACATATTATAAGCGGTTGTTTTTCCCTCGGTGCCAGCCCTGCCTGAACAACACAAGCTGGGAGGATAAAACGTCCCCCCGGCCCCTCTGTGGAGGGGGTGGAKTCCCACTGCTACTGGTCCCTCCTGGGCAGGATGGGGACCTGGGGCCCCAAGGATTTGGCCTATGGTATTGATAGGTAGGAGAAAATTAATTTCTTCAGGTCATTTTGCAAATTCCCTAGCAGGTGGGTGACAGGGACAAACTGGCCCATTAGGGGCTTTTTGTTCCTCAACCAGCAGAAAAGTTTGTGTATTTTTCCTCCCTGAAGTAGTTGTATTTGGTCTCAAACACGATGTGAACAAGACAGGAGGTGACATTTTACACACCCGACCACCTTAGGGAATAGGCTGKTGCTTCCACAACTCTCAGTTAGTCCCCCAGACTCAACCTTGTCAAGATAAGAGGAAAGGTGGGTCCGGTGGAGCCAGCCCTGGGAAAAAGAGCTGTGGGATGTGTGCTTGTGGTCAGTGAGTGCTGAGAGACTTCAGAGATGCATGGGAGGAAATGCACATCCTGGGAAAGGCAGAAATCTGGAGCCAAGGKGGATGGCTCTGAATGTGCTTTGTGGGAACTTGAACCAGAAGCTTCTCTAATAAGCAATTTGCACTGGTGTGTTTCCTGCCCTCTTCCTGAAGGCAAAAGGAGCCCAAGGCTGACTAAGCACCAGGAGCCCTTTGCAGCCCGGTGCCAGGCAGGCGGTGACGCAGCTCTGGTCTGCCCCTCCTCGGGGCGGCAGGAGGGAGGGAAGCCAGCCTGCAACGCAGGGGGACCACTTTGGGCACTCCTGGGACTTCAAAATGCGCCTGAAAAGTTTAGGTAAGCTGAAAACTTCAGCTCTTTACAGGGCAGGGTCCCCATGGGGCTGCTGTCCTCCCAAACATGAGACAGGGTTGCCCTCGCCTGTCTGTTCTGTAGCTGAGACAGTCTTCAGAGACTTTGCCCTCTGCCAAGGGGCATTTGCTCTCTGGTCCYTGGTCCCTGCTGAGACCTCTCTGCCCTTTCTCCCTCCATCTCCTGCTTTTGCAGCTATCCAGTCCAGCAGCTCAGCCCTCCCAGATCCTTCGGTACTTCTCTGAGGACCCAGAGAGCACGGCAGAGGTCAGGCCCTGCTGTCTGGACAACGAGCTGTTATGGACTTATAAATAACAAACAGTTTGGGAAAAGCTTTCTTTTACCATGGTGAGAGGAGGAGCTGGGCTGGTAGAGAGCAAGGGTGAATGGTGGAGCCTGCTGGGGGGACAGGGGCCAGGAAAGCCGGGGCCACCAGGGCTTCCCCCCTGCAGGCAGAGCCCGCTCCCCCGCGGCAGGGTAGGTTGGCAGCTACCGCTGAACTCCTGCGAAAGGGGCTTTCAGCAAGGAAGAATGTGATGATGGAGCCCAGCTGCTGCTGACGTTGCCATCCAAGCTCTGCCTGTTTTTTTTGAGGAGAGCCTTGTATCTTTAAGGCTTATTTTTGGATTGTATTTTGCTGTCTGCTTCCAGTATTTTTCCCTGGTATTCCAGTATTTCCATGCTCCTGGGCTCTCAGTAGCACAAAGCACTCTGCACTATGAATCTCAGTTCTTTTTGCACTTTTCAACACTTGTTACAGACCTCTGCCAAGAAACCTGATAAATTTTTTTTCCCATTTAAGGGAAAGGATTTCAGACTATAAAAGAAAATCTCTATTGTACCTAAAGTGTTTCCAGGCTGGAAAG
Organism: Oceanodroma leucorhoa; assembly: GCA_030449065.1. Classification (NCBI taxonomy): domain Eukaryota; kingdom Metazoa; phylum Chordata; class Aves; order Procellariiformes; genus Oceanodroma; species Oceanodroma leucorhoa. The sequence goes on from JASVER010000063.1 coordinate 5,707,139, forward strand.
AAAATCCCTGGAAACTAAGGAAATCCTTAAAGGGACATAATAGGAAACACTTTGTAGCAGAGACAGCTTATTGTGTATGACTGTCTTTCCCACTCATGAGGACAAGTACAAGGCCCTCGGGCTGCAAGAACAATATGGGTTATTGTTACATCTTATAGCTCGTTTTAGAATATGAAACCCAGCATCCCCTCAGCATTAGGAACCAGCCAAAACTCATGGGCCACCAAAGCTGCCGTGCCCATCTCTGCTGGAAACCCATTGTTCCACATACCATTGCTGTGACGGGGCTGCGCGCTTGTTTACGGGCGAGGAGCCTTCCTTTTCTCATAGCCCTTTGTTTTTCTGTGACCAGTAAAATGACGTAAATCAGCCTCCCCTCTTGCTTCGCAGAATGGACAGGAAGATGCCAGACTGTTGTATAGGCGTGGGCGTTTGTGAAGATGTGATACTTTTCCTTATGCAGGCAGAGGAGTCACTGCAGATCAGCAGAGGGATATTTCCTCATTTAGGCTCAGCCTATTTCTCTGTCATGTTGTAGCTCAGCGAACACTGCCTTACAGACCTTTTCTGCCTGGCAGGTGAAATCCAGATATGTATATACCACTGACTGTGAGCCCAGGAGAACATATATTTGCCATACTCTGCACATTTCCTCTAAAGTACTTGAGGTTTAAGGTGTTTCCTTGTCAATAACTGCTGTAATACCTGGAAAGGAACAGAGTTTGCCACAGACTGTATTCAAGCATTTGGCTGGCTCCATAAGCTGTGGGAATAACAAATCATAAATTAAGTTTGCAGAAGCTCAGGGTATAAAAATACCAATTGAAAGGTATATCCAAACCAAGTGTGGGTTAGATAACCTTGGAGAAGAGCAAGCAAGCTGCACATTTCTGCATCCTCAGGCCTGCACTGCCCCTTGCTGACAAACTCTCCATGGTGGGACAAGAAATGCTGCAGGGAACAGACGTCCTGGGGGTGGAAACGTCCTCTTCTCTCCCCAGACTCCTGGATCACCCCAGGCACAGCCAGCTGGAGGAAGAACTCTCACAGCTTCTACCTGAGAGTCGAGTATGATTTTTCAGTGCTGGCAGGACAGCTTGGGTGGAAGGGTAAGCATGCAACAGTGAAGGAGACTGTGCTTCCATGCTGCCCCTTCCTGTGCCCCCTCCACAGCTGGTTCTCCGGCCTCTTGGCAGGACATGTGAATGACATTGGCAGGGTAGCAAGAGTGATGCAGGAAGATACAAATGCTCTGCTAACAAACCTGAGTTGCCTCTCTCCCAGTGATTTAACTGCATTGAATCTGATGCATCTCCCTGCATTAGTCTACTTGTCATTTTCCCTCCCACCATCCTCTTCCCGCAGTTGAGCAGCCTGCATTTGTCACAAGGGGACATAATGTGCCCTGGATGGCACTGCTAACAAACAATTAACTTGCTCTCCTACAGCACCTGCCAGCTGGAAGTTTCAAAGCACTTTGTAACCATTAACAGATTTAGCTTCCCAGCCCTGATCAAGGATTTTTGTCTCTTTTAAGAGGAGTAAAGTAGGGTCTGGAGATGAAATGATGAGAAAGTAAGGGAACTGAAATGCTCTGGATACTGCTTGCAGGTTTTCATGGGGTAGGGGGAGCTACTGCAGCAGAGGGGCACTGGTTGAGATTAAGCTGGTCAGCAGGTTTTATTCCCAATTCTTCCTTCCACCTCCCCTCTGGGTGATCTTGCTTTTCTATATCTTAATTTCCCCATCTGCAAAAGGCAGGTAGTGACCCACTTCTTCTTGTAAGAAATTCTGAAATATACAGATGATATACAGTTGTGGGAGGTACTGAAGAAAAAGGCCTGGCCACACAAGCACTGTTTGGGATTTCAGAAAGTCATCTCTAAGGAAGATGTGGACATTCAAACACCAAAGATAGTAGCATAACACTGACATTGTGTACACTGGGCAATGGGAGCCAGGTGGGAGAGAAGCATAGAAAATGGGGGAAAAGCAGCACTGAGAGTCTTCTTGCCTAGTTAATCAGACAAAATCAGACACTGGGCTCCTATTTTAGAAACCTTGTAGTAGGAATTGTCACTGGAGTCCAAGAGCCATAGTCAATTAATGCAAGAGCAGAAAGGGCTAACGAGCATGGCTGTGTACCTCTGGTACACCAGCCTAGGCAGCTGAACTACATTAAGTGGTGCTAATGTACCCATTACATGGTGCTAATGGAGCTCCAGGCTGCTGGTGAGGTCCATTTCCCCTGTTGGGAATGAAGGAAGAAGGGAAGGAGGACAGAGTGGTAGAGGGATGCTTTGAGTGCTGTGCTGTTGCCTGGCAAGTTATCCTTTTCTCYATTTCTGCTGTGTTTTCAGGTTAGTAAGTGCTCCTTTTTATTATATTTATAGTCTTAATCTGCAGCAGAGATCCACTATTATTCCTCCCATCTGTATCTACAAATATACGCAACCATAATGAGAACAGTCTCTTTCCTTTGATGACGGGCTGCCAGGGTGAGGACGAGGGCCCGGTTCACTCCTTGCACAGTGATGCTCAGCCTCGTTGAGCTCAGCTGCTCCTGGCTCAGCAAGCAGGGCCTGGGAAGCAATAAGGGCCCTCCTGGGCTTATCACCGCGCTCTGCTCATCGTTCTCCTGGCACCAGTCCCTGCTCCTATTTTTACGGGTGATACCACCGAGAGCTGGAGGATGGTGGGGATAGCCCCGTCCTCCTAAGGAGGGATGCTGCGGCTCTCCTCCCGGTGCTAGGTCTGTTCCAGGCGCCTCCCCCGCTGTAAATCAGCCCCGGGGTGGCGGGGCCCGGCCAGGAAAGCGTTAACCTTCCCTGCAATGCTGCATCCCAGCTCACGGTGGAGCTGCCTTCCTCTCTTCCACCCCCAACTTCCAATTCACTCCAAACAACTCCGGGACAGAATTGCAGGGAAAAGCTGGAGGTTCAGACTAGACTTGTTGATCTCCGTTCCGAGGCAGCAGAAGGAAGTACCGGAGCTTTCCTTTGTGTCTGCACGGAGAGAGGGCGGCGGGGGCGGGGGCAGATGCGGCTTCGGCGTTGCCTGTAGGCAGGAGTGAGGAGCCGCAGCCGAGGGAAGGCCTTGGAAAGCTTCCTGCCGAGGGATCCGATTTACCTCGCTTCCCTTCCCCTCCCCCCGGGCTCCGTGGACAGCCGGGAGCGCGGCCGCCATCCCTCCGCCTTGAGGCTGCCCGCGGGGGGATGCGAGCGGGGCCGCCCCTGCTGCCCGCCCCGCCGCAGGATGTAGCCGCCCTCGGCCCCGCACAGCCCCGCACCGCCTCGCTGGGAGCCCGCAGGAGGAGGTAGGTGCGGGCCGAGCTCGGGGAGCCTTTCCCCGTGTGCGGCTGCGGCCGGGGAGCAGCCCCGGCGGCGGCTGGGAGGCAGCGGTGGTATTTCGGTTTTGGGGCTGGAGGGGGACCTGGATCGGCGGGGAGAGGGGCCGAACCCCCGGAGCTGTGCCGGCCGGGCATGGAGGAGCCGTTCCTTTCTGCGCCGGGGTTTCTCTTCGTGCCATCTTGTGTAAGCAACAGTGCTCAGGGCTGTCATAAGCTACCCGGCTTTGCAAGGAAGGCTCAGGGTTTTTCCTTATTCCGATTTTCATTGATTTCCCTGCTATGCAGAGTTGGCGTGGGGTGTGTGTGGGGGCGTCCCTGGGCAGCCCAGAGAGGTAGAGTGCGTCGTTAGAGTGGCTGGAAATACCCCCTTTTCCCTTCCCCAGCTCTTGCCTCACGGAAATTTGCAAGGCTGTAGTTATAAAAAGCCTCCACGTCTCCCTGCAGCTTCCACGGCTGGGCAGGGCGGGGGGCACCGCTGGCGCCGAGGAGGGGGTGTTGCCCCGGCTGGGTCATAGGGGCACTCGGGGTCCGGCGTCCGAGCGGCAGCGGGGCCGGGTGCTCGGGGGACGGCGGTGGCGGGGCCGGTGCGCTCCCGGCTGGCCGCTCCGGGATGGGGGACAATGTGCCAGCGCACCCCTGGCTACCGCCTTTTGGGGCGCATTGCTGGGCGGTGCTCGGGGCGAGCTCTGCGCCCTCCCCTATCAGCCAGCAGTCCCCAGYCCTTTGCTAGCAGAGGCTCCCGGGGCCGTGCCCAGCCTCCACGGCTCCCCCGGACGGGGTGTGCAGGCGACCCTCCCGGGCAGAGGCGGGGGAGAGGCGGGGGGGGACAGCCGGCCGCCGCCCGGGGGAGCTCGGCGGCAGCGCCCGGGCCGACACGTGGGAGCGGGCGGCCTTCAGCACCGCGGGCGCGGAGAGCGCCCGCCCGCCGGGGCGCGGAGCGCGGTTCAGCACCGCCGGGGCGGACAGCGCCGCCGCCGCCCCCTGAGCAGATTAGCGGGGCCGGGGATAAGGCCGCGCCGAGGCGGCCGCGGGCGCGGAGGTCAGCGGGCGGGGACCCATGGTTGGCCTCTCTTGCAGCTCTGGGGCATGGAGGGGAAGGAGAGGTGAGGAGAGCCGGCCCCCGCGCGCCCTGCCCCACGCCGCACCTTGGAGCGTCCAGCCTGAGGGGGACCAGCGATGCCTCTGGGGATGAATAAGCATGGATCTCGCTCTACTACCTCTTTGCCTCCGGACCCCACGGAGATCGTCAGGAGCAAGGCCTGCTCCCGAAGGGTCAAGCTCAACGTGGGGGGGYTGGCCCACGAGGTTCTCTGGCGGACCTTGGACAGGTTGCCACGGACCAGGCTGGGTAAGCTCAGAGACTGCAACACACACGACTCCCTCATGGAGATCTGTGATGACTACAACCTGGAGGAGAACGAGTACTTCTTCGACAGGCATCCGGGGGCATTCACCTCAATCTTGAACTTCTACCGTACTGGCAAGCTGCACATGATGGAGGAAATGTGCGCCTTGTCCTTCAGCCAGGAACTGGACTACTGGGGGGTGGATGAGATCTACCTGGAGTCCTGCTGCCAGGCCCGCTACCACCAGAAGAAGGAGCAGATGAATGAGGAGCTGAAGAGAGAAGCCGAGACACTGAGGGAAAGGGAAGGGGAGGAATTTGATAACACTTGCTGTGCTGACAAAAGGAAAAAGCTCTGGGACCTCCTGGAGAAGCCCAACTCCTCTGTAGCGGCCAAGGTAAGATCTCCACATTTCTTCTCAAGTCTTGTCTGTATTGGCTCATGACTGTGGTGGTGCTTACATGAGATCTTGCCCTGCTACCCTTGCTTTAGTATCTGGGCACTTGTGGCTGGATGGATGCTGAGTGAAGGGGAGAAAGGTCTCCCAGATGCAAACAAGGTTTAATGTATCTTTTCCGAGTGTTCGGAAGGGATCTGGTTTGAGATGCTGCTGCTCAGTGTGGGAGCAGCTCCACCGACYCCTGGGTCAGCATACGCTGATTGCTGTGGCTGAAGGGCAGTAGACTTGTTATCCAGTGGCCTGTCTTGGTGCATTTTGTAATAGAGATTTCTTTGGGCCTAAAACATGCGTGTCTCCTACCRCTTAACCAAACTGGCTTTTAAGAAGAGGAAATCTACTTGGACTCTTAGACCCAGGTCCAGTCAGGAAATAGTGCCTTCCCTTCTAGGGCTTAATTTAAAATTCTGTGGTCAAATACATCTAGTTATTTGTATCATGCACTCCTAGGCTGTGGGTCTGCTAAAGCTAGTGTTTGAATTTCATCCTTTACCTTATTCCAGTATATTTTAAGTCTCCCTGTGCAATACTGCTGCAGCTTTGTCTCTGTCAATAGTTGAAGTGCTGCTTACTCTGAAGTTGGTGCCAGTGCAACAGATCTATTTGAAAGCGTTTGGAAGATAAGATCCATGTTAGGAGAAACCAATATCAGAGTTGGYTTTGGTAATTTAGCTGTCTCATGTTAGTCAGATATTCTTTAGTGAGGAAAATCTCTGCGAACACAATGATACAGTAACCATGGGGACAAAAGTGAAGGGGGAGAGGTTGAAAACTGTGGGATGAATAACTGAAAAGCATGAGAGACTGAGCAGACCAAAATTTGAATTTTCTATGTACCGGCATTCTTACAGTGTGGTGAAGAAGTAGAAAGAGGTCCCAGCTACCTCTTTAATGTCACCTCCCTGTTGTACRTACATTTGCGAATGTAAACCTTATCTCTATCCCATAAGAAGTCTGGCTTTGGTGGGCTACTTATGAAAACAGACGACTTCTTTCCCTCTCTTTTCTCTTATYGAAATGTTGCACATCATGAACCAAGAGCATGTACAAAAGTTTGGGGAAGGGAGTTTATGAAGTGTGGAGCTAAATGGCTCATTCTGGCAGGGGAAGGGAGAGGCATGGTCGGCTGCTGAACCGATTATCACTTTTTTAATGACAAACGGAGACCCAGAATGTCTTTTTCTCTCTAATGGCACAGATGACACTGTGCTGAATGCATTAATCATTTATAAGGCTCCTTTGGCACAGTCCTGGAATCCTGAAACACAGGCCCCGGGCTTCGCTGTCTGTGGCACTGACTCAAAAATCCATTAGAGACTGTTGATGCTCATGACTTATTGTATATGAGCAGGGGGTCATTCTTGCCAAATAAGTGTCTTCTGTGATTTATAAATGAAATACATTCTAGCTTCATTTTCTGAGAAAATTCTCAGAGTAAGTGCATTCAGCATTGCAGTCTCTGGATTAATTGAGAATGAATGGTAATGCATTATTATCTTTCCCATTTAAAGCTACCATTCTGTGACTTTGTTACTGTAATGAAAATGGTGCTGTATGTTCTCAGACCTCAAATATTCCAGCAGTTCCCAAACACAGATTTCTACTCATTTCAAGTGTAGCAAGGAAAAAGGGGATGATGAACAATTAGCTTACCAGGCAGGGACAGAAGAGCTGCTAAGTCTATTTTTTTTTATCTGATTTTCTCCCTGCTGGTGGATAGCTTTTCTCTCATGCCGGAAAATGCCCTTTGCTTTGATCGCCTTCATGAGAATTCATTCCACATATTGAATAGGTTGGACCCAGTCTTCAACTTCTGATGGAAGGACGTGGGGAGAGGGACTTGGCAGCCTGACCCGTTATCTGACCTAACCAGCTGTACCCAGGCTCTGTTTCAGGCTGCATTTCCTAAATCTGAGCCTCTGCCTGATAGCTCCTGGCCAGCTTTCCTCAGCTGTCTGCTCAGTGGAGCACTTTAGCTGAGGCCACAGGCCTCCAGCAACTTCTGTCACCTTTCCTAAGGCCAGACTCCATCTGCTTTGCCAGGTCTGGGAGCTCAAACTGTTCCTATAGAATAGTTTACTGTCTTCCCTTTCTGAGGTTTAATGACTGAAGGACCTAAAATCACTGTTGGGAAAATCCGTACTACTCTTGCTTATTCCTTTTCTTCAGACTTGTGCCACTCAATGCAAAGGTTTTTCCATTTAAATGTAACAAATACAGGCTACCTTCATGTTCTTTTTAAAAATCTGRAAAAGAGCTACAAATGCAGGTTTTCCCCCAAGCCCCACACAAGCTGTGCTCTGTAAGCCATGCCCCGTCTAACTCCCGCTCCAGCAAGGTGGGCTTTCTTGCTGCCTCTCAGCAGTGTTTGTATTTTAACGTTTTTGGCACAACACCTGACCTGACTCCTCCATAACAGCTTACTGCAGAACTTCTCATGGTTATACTGGGACTAGTTAAATCCTGAGAGAGTGAGTTGTTTTTTATTTGTGTGGGGGTTTTTTTTGTTTGGTTGTTTTTTTTAAAAAAAAAAAAAATTGTCTGTGATGTACCTCAGGGTGGAAAACAGCATTCAAATAAGAGAACAAGAATCCCCCAGACCTTAATCTTTGTTGCTTTTTTATCCATTGGGGATTTACCCATATCTTTTTGACAAATCTGTCTGGCTTTTAAACTAACCACCTCATGGCAAGCAATGTCTTATTTATGTGCGGTGCTTCACCCTGTACGTGACTGGAAAGAACACTGTCGGATTTTATAATACCCACTCTTTGAGTGCCTCCAGATTTCTACGATGAGGCGTTAGACAGCTGTTGAAGCCCCAGGCTCGCTGCCTTCTTACCCCCCAGCACTAGCAGAGAGGTGCTTGCTCCTTTCCTATAATGCTGCAGCCCCTGGCAGCTGTAACCGAAGCTGCACCGTCCTTGTGTGAGGTGCCGTGGAGCCGCGGGGCAGCACTCCAGCCCTTCCCCAGGGTCAGGCCGTGCAACAGGCGCCCAAACCATTTCGCCCATCRGTCCACTTAACTTGGAGGCACTTGCAGTGCTGCACTCCACTGCGCTCACCTTGCCCAGTGGGAGAACTCCTAGGCACAAAATTGAGCACTGAGGGACTCTCCATCTACCAAATGAAAAAATATTTAACGGACGGTTATTTAATAAAACTCTTAATTTCTCTCTCTCTAGCCTTGCAAGATATTTTAAAGGATCAGTTTCTCCTGCTCCCTGTGGCTTTATTTGCCTGTATATCCCTGAGAAATACTCACTGCTGTCTTTGTGGATGCTTCCTCCTCTTCCTGCAGTCACTGTTTTTGCATATTCCTGCTTATTTTTATCATTCTCCCAGTCTCCCTTAACAGTTTGGTGGATGGTTTTTGGTGGTGTGGATTTTTTTTTTTTTTTTTTTTAATAGCATTCCTCCTTTACTTTGGTGTACTCGCAACATCCGTTTTTAACCATAGAGGACACTCTGGTGCTCGCTTCTGCCTGGATTTACCCCAGATGAAGGTGAGGTGCAGATATTTTCTGGACTAGCTATTACGTTTTGTTGTGTGGTAGTTTTCCTTTCCTTAGGAAAGAAAAGCAGCTCTCCAGAAGACAAGCAGAACTGCTGCTTTTTCTTGGGACTTAGTGTCCATGTCAGGGCAGTAGTGCCTAGCCGTTTTCCAGCACTCGGGTTGGGGCTTTTAATCATAATTGCTCTTTCCCTCGGCAAGGCTAAGCCTGGGCAGCTGGTTTCTGTCACCCACAACCCAGCTAGCAGTCCTGGGTTTCCAAAGCAGAAGTCCTCCCTGTAGCTGTTGTTTTTCACTAACCAAGCTAGTTAGGATCTGTGGGTCTACCTGCCTGGTGAGACATTCRTGCCCCTTGGAACAGCCATCTTAGCTGTAAATCCGACTAGACTTYATGGCATCCTGAAAAATCACAGACGGCAGTTGTTCCATGCTTTCCAGTATAAACAAATAACAAATTAGACCAACTCAACATCTTGATTAACTTATATGGTCTTGGAAATCCTCTGATCACTTGGACCTTTCCAGCAACTCYGCAAGAACATTGCCCTTTTTGCCTCTTAGGAGGAAAAGAAATCCTTTCTTCTTTTAGTCCTTACAAATTATTTCCCCGATCAATATTTGAGCAATTAGTGTTGCGTGGGGCTGGGGGGGGAGGAAGTCTGCTTGTCTTAGACTCCTCTGCATGTGCTGGTTTCATCTATTTTTCTCTTGCTGTCCTGAAGGCTGAGAAAAACATGATGACATCACCCACTTTGCAAAAAGCTTCTCTGCATATCTGCATGTCAAGTAGGATGTGCACTTCCTCTCCTCCTCGCTGCCTTCACTTCCCACTTGTCCCTGTCCTGTTGGGAGCTCAGCTGCAGCAATCCCTCCATTCTGACAGGCTATTTCTCATCCTTTCCCCTGTTCCTACTATGTCTTTGCCCATGCAATAATATCACATTTATCCTTGAAAACATGCAACTCCAATTCGATAATCTTATTATGCATGCCTCTACATTTGTTGAACAGCTTTTCTCGAGCTGCCCACTGCTCTCTGCTGCTAATCTCTGGATGCATTGCTTAGGGATTGGGGAGGTTGCTCTGTAAGCTCTTTTCTTATTATTGTTGATAGTAGTGACAAAATAAGAATGAYAAAGCCTCTTGGAGATGCATTTGCTACATCTAGAGTGTTCTTCCCCCACATGGGCTTTCTATTCCTGGCCCTCCCTTATGGCATGCAGTTTTCATTCATCTCTAAACCTGCCTGAATTTAGCATTCAGCAGAGGAAACCCCTCTCCCTAATTGCAGGGGTCACATCTTAGCCATGTCTTGTCTGTCTCTGAGACTCCCGTCACCAGGCAGATGTTGACTTTGTCTGTTAAAGCCAGATTGCCCATATTTTGCTTGCATCCTTGACTTTCATTTTTCTGATGCAGCTACTGCCTTGGCTTTTCTGCTATATATAGAAGACTTTTTCCCTTCATCCAAAGTAAAGTCCTGCCTTTGGAGATCCTCAAAAGCAGAGCCTCATTCCAAAGCTTTTCTCCTGGGTTCAGGGATTTGCCACTTTGGCTTATAGCTTATCACTGGGTTTTTAGCACAGCACTGTCCTGTGGAGASACAAACAGTTGCTGTTCTGTATCAATCTCCTTTCATCCTGCAGCTCCTTCCTGGGTGCTTGTCTTCCCAGTGAACTTCTTAAATCTTTTGTCTGGGGAGCCCTAATTCCTACGTTCAGTTCCCTGCAATGTGTCCTCTGCTTCTGTCTCACCGTGACCTTCCCACAATGTATTGTTGTGCTGCCAGTTCCCAGAGCTCCTCTGCATTACAGCTTCCCTAAACCCCCAGTTTGGGGAAAAAAATCCCCTAGTAATATTGCCAGCCTGGTAATTATGTCCTGTGATTCTTTCCTGGCTCTAAATAATCTTGCTGGGAGTCCCTGTAACATAGGAAACACCTTGGCCGTGACATCGGATTGTTAGTCTCCCACATCCCTAATGCAACATCCCATGTTATTTCCTGCATGGTATGCATCTGCCAACAGCAAGCTTGTTCTAAGCTCTCCAGGTAGGATCCTCACCCTTCAAAGCTGATCCTTTCTCCAGACCTACTTCTTCAGCCCTGAGCACCCCTTGGACCCAGGCAGGCAGCTGCCTGGCATTTCCTGTCTGAAAATGGTTGGGGTTCAGCAGTTTACAATCCAAGTCTGCAGGTTTGCAGTCTCTAAAGAATTTTATAAAAGGAAAGTTAAAATTGTTATGCCTAGTAGTTCTCTTGATGTACTTGCCATACAGTTCATGAAGTATAGTGTGCATGAACATATATATGTAGGCATAACCCTGGATTTTTAACTTCTCTAACTTTCTGCTAGGAAAGCCTGGAGCAAGTTTGTGGTCCTCCCTGAGCCTAAGTATCCACCTCTGTGTGAGAATGCCTGCCTGCCTCAGGAGGGAAGCGACAAGCTTACGTGCTTAGAGGACGTGTGCTATAGAAGTATAGTTGATGCTATTTTTAAAGCACCAGCTCTCATTTGTACCTTTCAAAGAAATCTCTGAGAAATTAATTCCCCTTGCTGCTCAGCATTCTCCCATCCTGCTCAGCCTGCAAGCAGACATGGTTTCAGGTGCCAACATCACCAGTCAAAAACGTAGGAAATCTTGCAAGAATGGAAAAACCCTGTTTTGTTCAGCTGTAACTGCAGAGGTTTAGTAATAACGGGATTCAAAAGAAGAGTGCTGGGCCTGATCCACCCAGGAAATGCTGGCGTGGTGTAATGCTCACAAAGTGCGGGTGCAGCTTCGGCTGGTACCTGTGCAAAGCACTTGCACGCACTGCTGAGCCAAGCACGCCGTGCCCGACGGGCGTGCACTGACTGCAGTGGTGGTCACAGCTAGCTATGCAGAGGCACTCTGGAGCTGTGTAGAAAAATCAATTCTTTTCATTTTTTAAAATATTTTCTTCATTTAACTCTTCCTACACGGTGGGATAAATATCCTTGTCATCAYGTTCCTGCTTTTGCCTGTTCCTCTTTATCCTGAAGATCACAACTTCCTTCTGATTTCTCTCAACGTAAATGCCCCCATGGAGAGGAATAATCCAATGTTACTTTTACAACATGAGCGTTGCTATTTGTCATTGCTAATGGCAAAATATTTATGTCAAAGAAAGTTCACAGCTGATCACTTAGTTCTTATAATAAACACAGTCAATATTATTTACTCCATGGAGATATCTGGCAGCAACAGAAGAGACACAATGTGGCCAGTGAATGTGAGCAAGACATTAACATTAGCCTTCTCTGAAGAAGCTATACATGGAAGCTATATGTTGTCACTGCTTCTACTACATTAAGGCAAACAAGAATCAGACCCTTACTGTTATGAGAGGTTCCCAGTTTGTTTCCTAGATCTAGAGGCTCAGCTCCACTGTGGGCTGGGTTGGCTTCCCGTGTGTTGCACTAGGACTGGGAGCACCAGCACCGTGGTACGGAGATAGCAGAGCTCAGTTTTGGAGGTCACTGTCCTTATAGGGCAAAACCGCTTCAAGGGCTGAGCGGGTAAATCCGCTCTGCGTTGCTCTGTGCCATGGACCTAGGAGATGGCAACAGCTCAGGGATCCCTGCCCCACACCCCATCACTTAACTGTCGTMCCTGAGCTGCTTCAGCTTTGGCACCCTTTATCCTTAGGATGACCTTGCCCTAAGTTTAGTCCCTGGGGCAATAGCCACACATTCACCTCCTGGTTTTCTCAATTACTCAGTACAGCAAAAGTAAACCTTGTGGTAAGCTTGCCCCCTGAGTTTGGCTGGTCTCTGGTTTCTCTCTGCTGTCCTAGCTTTTCCTGGCCTCCCTTGTCTCCTTTACAATCTGGCGCTAGCTGAACACGTTTACCAGCAGGACTCAGTGAGGTCTCTTTCTGATTTTTTTTTAATGAAAAAATTCTACTCTTTATTTTAGAGCAGGTCTGGAAGAGTGCTGAGCATCCCTATACAAGCAGCGTGCCTTTGCACCTGCTATAGCCCCTCCCCGAACGCTAGCATTTGAATATGCCAAGCACATTTATTTCTTAGGTCCCCCAATAACATCAGCCCCAASCCTGCTTCTGTGGAGGGTGAAAGTCCCATTGAATGTAATGGGAACAGATGAGTATTATAATGTCTGTACTCATCAAGCAAAGCTTTGAAAAGATGGATTACTTAAGGCCAGGACAAACCTGTGATACATGTATTATCCCCATCTTAAAGTGAAGAGGTGATCATTGCCCAAGGTCAGTGAGGAAGGCCAGGGCAGAGCTGGGGGGGGACCCTGGCTTCCCCCTGTCCCATGTGACAAGGACATTTTCATGGTATAGATGAGCTTCCAGCAGCCTTTGCCCGCTGCCTATGCTGCGATATTAGAGAGGGAAAGTTGCTGGCAGCAGACTGACAGTTTATCCAAGGGGATGGAGTGAGAAATCAAACCTTTCTTTGTTTCAGCACAGGTATTTCTATTTATATGAGCCCAGCCTGGAACTTTGTCATGTTTGAGGAATGAGTGATTATAGAAAAATGGAAAGGTTTTCTCTGGTAGATCTGAAAGCACAAGGTCTGTACTGGGGCATTTTCAGCACTCTCTGATGCAATTCTGACTGTAAGGAGGGAATGCTGTTAAACTGTATTGAATAGCAAGAGAGTAAGTATGTTAGACTATATATATAAAATTGTATTATGAAATKATATAATAAATCATAATACTTATCCAATATAGTATATATTGATATGTATGCACGTATACTGTATTAAAATTGCCCCTCCATATGGGAATTCCTTTGTAYCAAAATTAACCTGTATATGGAAGATATTTATTTTCAATTAAGAACCAATGCTAGCAACCAGCTCCTCTTTGAGCACAGCAAACGTAATGACTGACTCAAATGTTACTTAGCAGGAGTGGTGTCTCCTCAGGTAAAACAATTGCCACCTTTGATAGTAACAGTGTCTGTGTGAACGTGTGGGTCAGAGCATGGGCTTTTTGGTAGTTTGGGAGCTCCCTTCAGCCTGGCCTCAAAGATGTATTGGCATTTTTAGGAATGTTCCCCCTTTCCCCATTCACAAATCTCTCCCAGACGGGTGGTGACTCCTGTAAGTGTTTTTGCTGAAGTTTGCAGCTATTTTGGTCCAACGATGTAGCCCATTGCTCCAACAGCTGTGGATGTTTTCTGACTCTTCCCCCGAGGTGCTGGCTCTGCAGCGSGGGAAGGTGGCCTCAACTCAGCACTCTGCTGCTTGGTTGTGTGTCTGAAACRTGGGTTTGGACAAGAGAAATCAATAGCAAAGCAAAAACCAAAGCACTTGTTGGTACCTGAATCTCGTATTGMCAAGTCTCATGTGAAAAACAACACCCATCTAATCTGATAAAAAACTTGTGTCACTAACAAAAGCTGGGTGAACAGTCAAAACAAATAGAAGGAACAATTTATTTTAAAGTTTGTTTTTTTCGTACATAATCAGTTCCAGTTATTATGAGTTCAACTTATTCAATGCTGTTTGGACTAGGATTCATGCAGAGTCTCTAGCCAAAAGCACAGATTAGTTTTGTTTTATTTTATTTAAGTCCATTTGCTCTTGCTCATTTTTGAACAAAACAGAGCTGTAAATCTCATTTGCAGTACATAAACAGCTTAAACACCAGAAATGCTCTCTGATTGGTACTGATGGACAAAAGGTTTCTAAAACGTGATTATACTTACCAAATTTTATGTTAGACTTAAGATTCCTCCTGGGTATTTCTTAAAAAAATACTCATTTTGCTAAAAGAATAAATTGAAGAGGTGAGCAAAGAGTTCTGTCCCAGTCTCATTACTTAAAATCTTTTGTAGGGGCAGGAACTCTAGTAAGCACACTTTCCATGACACAAGAAATCTCTTCCATGTGCCAGGTATGCTTTGCTTGGCTGGTTTCAATGGTATCTGATGGTAGCGTAAATTGGGAATGGAAACACGTTGTGGCACAAAGCACCAGAGGCAGCTCCTTGGTTCCCTGAGGAGCCTTTTATGTGACTATGTCCGGTCTTTTCTTACCCTTCTCTGCAGTGGTTCAGTGTCTGTCAGTCCCCAGCTTTCCCTACCCTGGCGCCTGAGTGTGTCGTAACGTGTTTGTCCTCCCAGTTGTCTTGTGAAGGAGTGCAGTGGGATTACCCCGGGGTACTTGGAGGGGGTACAGAGGGACTAACTGGCTTGTCAGGGGCTGTGATGGAGCAAGGAATGGAGTCGTAATCCACCCCTAATCCCTGGACCACTTTTTTCTCTGGTGCAGTTGGATCCCAGCTGTAAGCATTCAAGAGGCAGCTGCAATACATAAGAGAGTTTAACGCTTCCATGAAACTGGCTAGGAATCCATGTCAGACTGGGTTTTTTCAGGTCTCTGGGAATCTMATTTTTATCTGGCACATTCTCAGCTCTGAAAAACTTCATTCACACGGCTGTCATTTTTYTGTTTGTTTTGAAATGTTCATCTATCACTCTGCACACTTAATTTCTTTTGCATCGCATGTTTTTATTAACCATAGTGATCACATATTAAGCAAACTCTCTTTACTACTTCTTGTAATTGGTGCACTTGACCACTCCCACTATTAGTAATTACTGTAACTTCCTTCTACTTCTCCATATCTGGCCATTCTCAAAAACTATGAGTTCATAAAGTATCTGGAAAGAAAAGCAGTGTAACTCACTTTCTGAAGCAATGTTTGCTGTCTCTATCAGAAGAACCCAGCTTTTGTGGTGGAAYAGGGAGCTTTCACTCCTTGTTTATTTGTTTGTGAATTTTTGGTAAATCTGTCCTTCATAGCATAAAAGTTAAATCTTTTTAGAAAAGAAAAGGGGGRAAAAAAAGTGTTGTCTCCTCTCCTGTCAATGTGCCAGAAGTTTATTAATAATACATAATAATTATACATTGCATTTCTTAGCTCCTTTCATCTGAAGATCTTAAAGTGCTTCACAAACATTAATTAAGTAATCCTCATGACTGCCTGGTGCAGTAACTATTATTATCAATTTACTCTTAAATATGACAATGCAGAAGAAGTAGTAAATAAGAAAATCTCCCAGGTACAGGCAAGAGCAAACCTAGTCTAGAAAGGTAAAGCAAGCTGGAGCAGATAATCATTTTATAGCTGTATTTTGTGTAAGTGTAGCTGTATTTTGTGTAATCCACCAGTCTGCCTATCAGTGTACTGGAGCCRTTACATCTGAAGTTGACTGGTGTTGGACACAGGCCGAAGAGAGCAGTTAGGAGATTTTCTAGACCAACACAGTATTATCTCTGCTGGCAAGAGGGAAGTTGCGATTGGCAGCAGAACTCGTGTCCCTGGTTGAAAGCAGYRGAGCTGGTGGCAGAGGGCTTTCTCTGAAGCAGCCTCAGCGATGGGATTTACTGATCCTCGCTCCAAGAGAGCCTTTGTTTGTTTGCAGGAGGGGTCCCTGAAGTGCAGCTCATCAAGTGTATGTAGTGTCCCATGAAGGGTCTCTTTAACCCTCAGCAGAGCCAGCTGACCACCAAGGCTGTCACAGCAATGGGTTCTCTTCCAGTGCCCGCACCAGATGGGTGCAAAGGACCCAAAGCTGTCCGCCCAGTGCAGCTGGTCCCACCAGGGAGTCACCATGCAGAGCGTGGGGACCGTCACACTGCAGCTTTCATCTCTCACTGCTCCCCTGCTCTCTTCCCTTCCACAGGGAGCCACTGCAGAGCTGCTCCCAGGCTGTGTCTGCTTTTGCAAGGGAAGGAGCTTTGTGGTGTCCCCAGCCAGCATAGCTCTCACCTTTCTATGCACAAAGCTTTGGGAAGTCCTGYGCAGCGTGGACTGCAAAGCTCACCTTAGTGCTTTCCCCTCAGCCCTTGGACTAAGAGTTGCATGGKTGGTTATGCATATTATCTTGATTGGTGTCATTTAAGAATGGGTTTGTTCTCAGAAAGAATAGCTTTTGTTAGGATAGAAGAGAGTTGAAAAATAAATAAATACCAATGTTCTGACAGCAAATGCCCCCTCACTTTACAGCTGTACCTCATGCTTGTTGCCAGTGAGTTGAATTAAACTTAGGTTAGTCAACACAYGGTTATTCTTAGCTTCTAATCTTCCCCAGGTAAGAGTCTGATTGATCTCAGCAGGTTTTGCAGCATTTAGCTGAGAAAAGCCATGTCTTTTAAATGTGTTATCTGTTACTGCGAGGAAGGCAGGCTCACACAACAGCAGTTTTGGTTTATCAATGCCAGTTTTTGCAAGATATTAAGATAGATTGTGTCAGTGTTGGGAGGGACTACGAGGAGGTGGTGTGGATCCAGCTTCCCAGGAGTGCTGAAGTCCCTCTGATACCATGAGAGCTCTCAGACACGTCAACCTCGAGTTTTGCCTTAGGAGGAGATGCCAAATGGCATGAATGGCATTTACTTTTGGTTTATTTTGACAAAGTTGTGGGCTTGGTAGCTGACTCCAGGTATATTGGGTCCTACCTATTGTTATTTTGACCCTTCAAGCTAAATCTGAAGCAGATGAGGTGTAGTGTGTGGAGTCTGATTAATTCCCACTGCTCTGGGGCCTACCAGCCCTGCCATGACTGAAGCAAATCATATCAAAGGGAGCTTTTCAGAAACAAGAACCTCCCGCTCCCTTCATGCCACCCAAGGTACCGACAGACCCAACGCTCACTGTATGTGGTTTGACCCCTTCCTGACTCCAGGTTCCTGTATGTGGCTCAGCGTGACAGGACAGGGCACTCTTGGGCTGTCCTGGTAAGGAGATATTTCCACCAAACAGATGTGCTGCATTTTAGATCACGTCAGGTATCAGAATTCATTTTGTYAATTGATGTGTTTGTGTTCTCTCTCTCTGTGCTTACACTCAATGTTATTCTATAGGAGTAACTTTAGACTTCCAGCAGTCCCAGGGAATGGTCTCATTTAACACTTGCAACCATGACCAAAGCCAGCTTTAGCATATACAATCTACCTACTGAAATATGAGACTTCCATCATGCTAGGCAAAAGCGTCAGGTCCCTCTGGAGTGATGGCTGGCCTCTCTTTCTTCTCTGCTGAACACCGGGACAGGTCCATTATTTTTGCATGTCCGTTAAGCTAAAGAACAAGTTTGCTGAAGTTTCTGGCATGAATGAATGACCATGAGYGAAACCCACTTGTCTTAGTTATTTTTAAAGATGCTCTTAAGAGCTTCTTGTAAAGTGGCTGTAAAATACTTCTTAGATTCCACTGTCTTCTGGAAAACTCGCTTCATGGTCCAGAGAACTTGGCCATGGCAATGCCACTTCCRGGAGTTATAGGTGTAATTGATTTAATTCACAAGCTCTTTGTAGGAAGTTCCATCTTTTTCTTCTGTGTATATATAGCACTACGTGCAACACTGTCCTGRCTCACAGATCACATATGCTACCCCAAAACAAGTTATAAATACGTTTTACAGAATAAACAAAAACTGCTGTAGAAAGATACGGGGTYCAGTTTCCATAATTACTAATCCCATAACCAAACTGGCCTGTTCCTTGAGAAGCAGTGGCAGAAGGATGGCGTGCCTCTGCCTGTTCTTCAACTGTGCTGCTTGCCTCACCACCACTTGCTCACTTAAACTGGGATCCCAGTTTTCAGTAGGACTATGGGCTGTGCAAAGCAGCGAGGGATTAAACGATCAGTTTGGTCTCACACAGAGGCAGCGATCTCCAAAACAGAGAGCGGAGCAGGTATGGAGAGAAAGTTATTGCTTTGGCTGTCCCTGCTTAATTCATCTAAGCTGGTTGCATCACAGGTTTTGTTGCTATAAACTAATCCTAAAGCAACTGGGAAGCGTTCCCCCAGGCAATCCGTGCCAGTTTCAGTACATGAGTGCATTACTGATACTTTCCACACAGATGTAATCTGTGGTTTTGATTTGAGCAGACTTAGGCAGGCATGTGTGTGCAAAGGAAGGATGAACAGCTAGGTTGTACACACAGTTGCCGTGATTTAGCATGCAAATCAGGTAGTTGGAATACGCAAATGTATCTTGCATTTTATACAAGCAATTACTCAATCTGTGTGTGGAAAAACAGGGTAATTGTGTGCAAATTAGACATATAATTGCATAGAGTGCAGTTGTGTGTCTAAATGGTCAGCAAATCAGATCCTTTCTATTAGTAATTAGTGACTTAATATCCTAAGGAAAACTAAGTACCGACTCTTCCTAATTTTATTCTTTTTTCCTTTTCCACTAGATCCTTAAACAGTCCAGATCTCTGCTGTCATTTCATCCCTTGTTCCCTACATTATCACCTACCTTCTGGAATATTTCTTTGCCTTAGCATTTTTTGGGGGAATAAGCCATAATGCTGGTAATGGGCTCCCTTTTCCTGCTCACAGAACGATCTTTTGCACCAAAAGTACATTGCAACCCCCTCTTTAAAAGGAGGTTTCTTTCAGTAAAAGTCCTTCACCACTGACCTCCTTGCTGCAGTCTTTCCCAAAGTGTTTCTGGGAAGTCCAGTGAGTCAAAATTTAGCTCAATGTTCTTGAATTAGCTCCATGGTGTTGCACTTCTCTGGAGTGTCTTCCCTCCATGCAGGTGGGATGAAACCCCAAACTGAGAGAGATGACGGTCTGTTGGGCAGAGACGTAGCTGACATTAGCAGATCAGGGGTCGTGGCTTCACTTTGTTATGAGCTTTCTGCACAAACTCCAGAAGGTGGTTTTTCTCTTTTGCATCTCTGACCAACATCTACAAAAGATGGAAAATATCTCTTYGCTTTTCCTGTGCTTGTCTTGGTAGGACGTAAATCCTTTGGGCACCACTTCTTTGCCCTTTACTTGTACATCTGAGCCTAATTCAAGGGGCAGAACAAACACAGTCTGTCTTTTTACTGCCCTGCTGGTACAGCATCATTTCTGCTTGTGTTCTTCAGAAGGAATACAGATAAAGCTTAGTTTTGCCAGCTGTTGTCTTTTTGATTTAGCAACTTAGGTGGTCAACAGCTAATGATTAATCTTAAATATCACCTCTTTTCCTTTCAGACTGACTCCTTAAACTGTTGGGATGTTTCAATACCTTTTAAGTAAAGCAATGATGCCCTGTGCCAAAGAACAGAGAGCAAGTATGGCAAGGCTCCAGCCTTTGCACCTGTTCTGGTTTGCTTTTTGTGTGAAGTGCTGTATAATTGTCTTCTTCATTAGCAGCCTGCCGAATTCTGGCATGTGAGGGATTAAAAACTCTAATGAATATGGATTATTTCAAATATTTTCCTTTGGGACCCAGTACAGAATGGAGATCTTTTTGAGCTATGTGTTTGTATAATAACAAGGAATGGAAGATGCCTTCCCCCGCCCTTTTTCGAAGTTATCTCTTAAGACTGAGTATCAAAACAGACAGCTGGTCCTCCTGCTCTGCCTAGGGCATATGTGATGCTCAGATCCAGCTGACCCTCCGGCTGGATCTGGCTAGAGGTGAAATGAAAACCTTGCTGAGAGTGGGAAACTTCAGCACATGCATAGCTTTCAGCATGTGAGTAGCCTCCTTGAAGTCAACAAGTCTTAAGCATCTGCTTAACATTAAGCATGTAGCAAAGAGGGAGCGAGTTACGGTGCAATTAAAGGACCCATTTCACTGAGGAGGTCAGGAGTGTGTGCTGGCTAAGCTTCTATGAAAATAAGGACATTTTCCTCCTCCAATTAAAATTCAGTGCGTAAGGTTAATGTGTCATCTGCAGTATCCAAGAGGCCGGGAGAAATTGTTTCTGTGGAACAGATGTTCAACAATCTGCATTTTATTTTTTGTCAATTTGGATACTTTCTTGCTTCTACTTGCAGAAATTGGATCCTCCAGATCTACAGGGAAGGCTGTTCTCTGCCCTGGTCAGTCTCCGTGGTGTTCCTCCCGAGGGGATCACAGAATGCTCTGCAGGAGTCTGTTTAAGCMCACTTTGCAGGCAGGGAAACTGAGGCACAGTGAGACACAAGCAGCTTTCCCAAATCCCAGGTCAGGTYTGAACCACAGGCGAGTGTTTCCCGCACCAAGTCAGCCGTGCGGGCAGTGCCAAACCACCCGGCCGAGCTGGTGCCCGTCAGACGTGCGCTGTGCCCCCTTGGCCGGGGCTCGGAGCAGGCACGCCAGCCGCTGCCTCCCTCAGCTGGCACGCTAGGCTSGTACGCCACAGCGAAGCTCCTCATGAGCCTGAGACCTGTGACCATTAAGGTCTCATCTGCTTTTTGAGGCTATAATTATGACAGTGCTGGGCCRGGGAGATGCGAGGTATGGCTGAAACAGGGAAGGGAACCTCTCATTTCTCTATTTCAGCCATCTGTCTCCCATTGCACATTCAGATCAAGTCCTTTCCCCTCCCTGGTGAAAGCAACGCTTGGATTCTCTCTCCTGCCAGCATTGCAGAGGCAGTCTCACTGCAAGAGAGTGGGAGAAAGTGGGGAGAACCTCTTTTTGACTTAATTTGGAAATATCCTCCTTTTGCWCAGCAAAAACCGTCTCGAAGCAGAAATCCATGTAACGGCAGCTCTCTGGTGGCCCAGGTTTCTCACCAGGGTGAAGGAGTAGGATGCCCTCGCAGGAGCTCAGTTAGATCAGTAGGCTGGTAGAGGTAGGGCGGCTTAAACCCTTCTGTTATTCTGAACCTTTTTGCTGGGGAAAACAAACTTTTACAGGAACTTTTAACCAGCTCCTGAGTGGGGGTCCCGCTGTAGGGGCAGCAGCCGAGTGGTTCCTCCGGGGAAAGCCCCCGGCCCTGGGTGGGCTGCAGCCAGCCAGCAGCCAGCACACGCAGATACTCTCCAGCCCGCGGAGAACATCAAGGTCTTTTTTGCCAGATAATAAATCTCAGTCCTTAACTGGCTGCACAGTGATACTATTCCTCTCCAGGTGAAGAATCACATGGCCATAAAATTTTGTAATGTAAACAAGGCAGATGTGGTCAGAATCCTATTTGGACAGATTTATAGCTTGACTATGGAGCAGCAACCTTGCCTGGGCTTTATGCCACCGGTAATTAATATGCATCCTGGGCTCTGTTTTCCTTCTGGACAGTGTACTCTCGCATGCTTGTGTTTTAGTCTGTAAACATGAAAGTCTGCTGTCTTCTGAGACGGAGACTTTCCTCGGGAGGCTGTGCTGGAAAGCTATTGCCCTGCAGATTGTGTGGAAGTGAAAGATAGTGAATGGCCAAATTCGGGAGAGCAGCACTTCCCCAGCACGCTTAAAGCCCCCGATGAGTCTTTGTGCAGTGATTATCATAGAGGGTTGATGTTTGCTATAGTTTCTGCCTACACTGAGATGAAGAGGTTGCTGGAGAAACCTCATGGTGTCTGTTGACGTTGGACAGTGACCTCCAGCTCCCTGCCCTGTCTGTGGGATATTTATGGGAAACAATGGTAGTGTCTAGGTGCAAATACCTACACCCAATCTTTGAATGCCATTTCTCTGCTGCTAATTTATTCCAGTCTAATTCAGCAAAGCATGTACATGTAGGCTTTGCTCTCAGCATGTGTTTTCATAATGTGTGTAGGTCCCACCGAAGCTGACTAAAGCAGTGCTCACGGCTCTCCTGAAGCAGATCAGTGCCATGGAAGGGCCGAGTGTCTGTTGAGGCAATGTGGAGCACTGTGGTGACACAGAGAGGCAAGGACATCAAGAAGAGATTTATCACCAGCAAAACCTCCTAGCAATGGGGGTGGCAGCAGGGTCCCTTTTGGCCCACGAAGAGGCAGGGGTCAGATGAGGATAGATTGTGTTGCCTCAATATTTACCTCCTGTCCTCAAATGCTGGGTGAAGCCACCATTTTATTTTCTCTTCTTGATAGCTTTTCTTGGAGTGACATTGGTGTCCTTCGTTGTCCTTCTCTTCCAGGTGTTCACACCCAGAGGTGACCACAAGAGTTACTACCCCTTCGAGCTGCTCAGACTTGTCCATTTTCACCCTTCACGGTCAGGTCATCTCTTAGGCATTCCCTTGCAACTCTACACTTCACAAACTATTTGTGTTTAATGATGAAGGAAATGCAGAAAAAGGGAGGGAGGGGAGAAAAACTTATGCCATGTTATTCCAGGAGCCATGATCCCAACACTGGATTTGGGCATAGATTTTCAACTTGGACAGTCTCCCACGTATTAAATCCCTGCTCAGCATCATCCAGTTCTATAACCAGAAACTACTCGCAATGACGCAATTTTCCTTCTTCTCACACAGTAGCTGTTCCCTCTTCACTAGCCTTCCCATTTTCTGTAGGCATTCAGTCACAGTGGTCGTGTACAGAGGAGTTTTGGCATTGTGAGCCCCCTCTCTCCTCTGTTGGTAGGGGTACGGTATAAAAGATATATGTAATTAATGACCAGTGACCTAGTGCCATTCAAAACTATCTGTCATCAAGTAGGAGGCAAGATACTGAGGCATTAAAATCTGTCACCTTCAGGATTTGAATTGGAAACAAGCACTGTTGCTTTGCTGGGTTATTTGTTTTATCATTAATGAGATTTCTCTGCACTTTTCTGTCTCTGTACGCTTTGGAAAACACATTATGGTAGGCCAGCAATTCTAGAAACATAGGCCTTAACAACAAAATCAATATGGTTTCATTAGAGTTAGCGCTTGGTGTGCAATTATGTTATTTTCTCAACAGCAAGTGGCTGTATCAGCTCAGGCAGGGAGAAGGGTTTAGCCGGGAGCTTGCTGAGGCTTGCCTGGGTGTGGACGTTGGGCTGCTGGAAGCCAGGGCTTGGGTTTACCATACACCAGCTTTGCACTAACTCCCCATGGTGATCTTTTTGTGTGCGCTATGTGTAAGACAGTTTACTCCTTGATTGCGTATTTGAAGCCATGGAGACTGTGGATGGCAAAGGCTACCTTGTGTTTGTGATTGAGTTAGTCACTGAGGGTTGAATAAAAGCATTCTGCAGCAAATGATTCCATCACAGGTGCTCTGTGACCCTACTGCACATTATCCCAAAATAACTTGGTCATGTGACAGTTTTACAGCATATGTATGGGCCAAATTACCTCTTTTTAAAGAAATAGATTAGTTAAAAGGACCTGCTTTGCTGATTAATGACTTAAGCTGTATTGATCAAATGACAACCAGTCTGAAAGGCTGGTTGCCATGGGATTATCTGATACCTCCAAAACCAAAAAAGTTTCTTTGGGTTCAGAAGTCAATGGTATACCAGCATTAATGTGAAGGCATGTGGTTTGGTCTTGTTTATAATTCCCCTGCTATTTACAGAGATCTCTGGTGGTTTATGAGATTTCATGTGAGACGGTAAGAGGCAAGTGTCCGTTGGGATGCTCCGGAGTGCTGTGCTGATGAATAGCGTTTCAYGTGCTGGCAAAGGCCCGAGGAAACTCCACGCCGATGGCTGCCTTCATATCTTCATCCCCACAGAGCCCCTTCCCAGCATTGCCAGCATTTCTGGCAGCATTTGATCAAAGTCTTTAATTTGAGCTCTGTGTTGCAGGAAAAGCMACAAAAGCAAGCTCCTTCCTTAACTCYGGCAGAAGGTACGAGCTGCTTCTGTCCAAGCTGAGCCCACAACTAGGTCTCCTCACCAGGATTTTGAAAGCAGTAGAGGTTCATTGTATGGTACCACACAGGCAACCAGACTGTATGTGTATTTCTAAGCCTTTGGAAAGGTGCACGAAGTGTGGGTGGAATGGCAAGTTATTTGTTATTTGAGGTGAACAATACACACTACATTCAAAATGACCTAACTGGTCTAATTATAGAGCTAACAGCTGTGTTATAATTGAGATTTCCAAGTGAATGCTTCCCCCACTGCTGGGGGAAGGGTATAAAAGTGCATAAACTATCAAATYTGCTCCTTTTAAATTTGTTTAATGATACAAGAAGATTTGTATGGAATAAGGTGTCTATATTAGCGGCACAAAGAATGGTGAAGGTCACAGATGACCTGGAGATGTTACCTATGGGATCCATCTTTAATGTAGACCAGCAAACTTCTAGATCTCTTCCCACTGCCCTCCTGTCCCCTTCCCATTATTAATATTCAGGAAAGCTCCAGGGAAAGGAGTATTCTTAAAATTTCATGCTCTTATATAGGTGCAAATCATTCCTGGGCTCACACCATTAAAGAGATATTTGCAGTTTGCAGTCATCAAGATGACGGATGGTGAAGACTCCTGAGCTTTTCTGAGGAGAGCTACTCATTGACTGCAGAATGAGAGGGTATGCAGAAGGATTAGCACTCGATAAATCCATCACAGGAGTACCAAGATATTATCACTTAGGTTTGGAATATCCTGAAATAGCTCAACACCCTGGCAATTTTGCATCATTTATATACTCAGCTGGGTAATATGACTTTCTAGAAATGAATCTGATAAACTGAGCTGTTTTAAGAAGGTCTGTCTCTATTATCCATATATTTCTTAGCTTTGCACTCCAGTAGAAATAATAATTTTCCCCAGGGGAACCATTTATTCATATGTTCAAAGCACAGCCCCAAACACAAACACCAATAAAACTCAACGTATGCTTAATTAACAACCTCAGAAAGAACCACATCAGGCAGGTAGATACTATCACCACTTTAGAACAAAGTACACTTAGAACCAGGTGCAACTATTTACCAAAAGCTTCCAGAAAGACAGCAGTAAAACTGTTTGTTTTTCCAGCATATGTTGTGCACTTGCCGCTATTTCTCTTGATGGAGGGAGCAATCTATGAGATGTTGAAAATATACAACTTAGACCAACAGAGCTGTAAAATGATGCTAAATAAACAGTAATCCAAGGAAATCTTCCTAGTTTACAGCTATATATTCTGTGTGAGGCAGAAAAGGTTGTAGGGCAGGATCTTATTTGGGGGGGTGCATTGGGCAGTGTTGCACAGAGGCCTGGATGCATCTCAGCAGACAGGACACTGGCTTGCAAGSCAGGTGGGAACACACTGAGATAGCTCCCATTGGAAGCTCTTTGTTGTAGGATGGGAGCAATGAAATCTGTCCTTTGAGATGAACCAGCTTTCATAGAAAACAGTGAGGAGATGCAATTTGTATTTTYCCTTCTGCAGTAATGTGCGGTGCAGAACAGAGAGCTGCAAATAGAGCAAGAGAAAGACGTTTGAGCCCAGGAACAGCTTTTTACCTTGGGAAAGCATTGGTGGCTGATGCCAACAAAAGGCAGGCAGAGGAAGCACTCAGCTGAAAGTGGGCGACTGGCAGGGGGGAATCGGGTGGAATTAGTTGTGTTGAGGGCAGGCTGCAGAGAGGCTGTGAGGCATAAACCACTTTGATTGTGGAGCTGGGGAGCCATCTGGACTGGATGGGGAAGGTCTCATGGACTGTCACCTGCAGATTTTTAGATGCAGTGGTRACATAGTCTGTTGTTACATATAAAACTCCAAAGTGGCTTTGAAGAAGTGGTATTCACTGTTTCAGACCCAGGGACAATGGAAAAAAATCACTTTTCCTAAAATGGAAATGACAGGCATGTCAAAACTTAGATTTTATTTATTGACCTTTCCAAAACTCCATAAAACAATCCTTGTACAGAAGTACCCGCTGCCTCGCTCTTGGCTCCAGAGGCTTGGGAAGCCTGTGGGACCCAGCATGGCCGCTGCTGGTGTCCCTGGGAGCTGGACACAAGATCTGGGCCCTTGAGCGTGCGCTCGTACATAATTCATTGGCGTGTTTTTTAAAAAAGACATTTGCTCTGTCTTGTGTCAGCTGCACACTTCTGACTCCGTTGAACTGCTTATTCTTTCACTTAAGCTCTGCCCTTGTTCTGACAAAGGATTTCTAGTAGTTTATTTTTGATTGCTAACAGCCCGGTAGAAAGTTATAGGCGCAGATGTTATTTTCCTGGTAATGCAGAATTCCACTGCTGTGGGGTATTTTTTCAGCCTGTCCATCAG
Source organism: Oceanodroma leucorhoa (assembly GCA_030449065.1). Lineage (NCBI taxonomy): Eukaryota > Metazoa > Chordata > Aves > Procellariiformes > Oceanodroma > Oceanodroma leucorhoa. Next base: position 5,733,670 of record JASVER010000063.1, read on the forward strand.
ACAGATAAAACAGGCTCCTTTTTTCTCCACTGTCAGGTTTTTCAAAGGCTCTTTCAAAGCAGGTGCATAAATTATAACAAAACTGAAGTCAGAGGAAAACTCTTAAGTCTGCACCCTACTGAGAGGGATTACGGCAGTGGAAAGTATGAGTCATGACATGGCCACTTCTAATACGGCTCCAGGCAGAGCAGGGGAGAGTCCTGGAGGGGCAGCCTGTTCTTGCCTCTTTAAAACACATTTCCACTCCTGCAAATCCGCTCGGAGTTTCAAAAAAAACCCCACCAACCAACCAACCAAACAAAAGAAAAACAAAAAGGAAGCAAGATGGTGAGATGTACTTATCCTTTGATCTTTCCCTAAAGTCCAGTTTCTTGTCTTGATTTCCAAGTATTTCAGTACTAAGAACGTGGCAGTGTTTAACTCTATTTTGGTAGTTCAGCCACTGTGTCCAGGGATTTATCCTGGCTGTGCTTTATCTCTGCAGACACACTTGCACATGGAGCCTGAATTAAATGCCCAGGGCTAAAACTTTGCCTCTGACTCTCTCCTTTTCTGTGTTATATCTGGTGCCCTATTGCAGCCGAGGAGGTGGCCAGTGCCTCGCCTGGAGTAAGATCTCTCCTGGACCCTGTTCTGGACTTCCTGCTTAATATTCCTCCCCTTGCACAGCACTGAACAAATATCAAGCTTTATAAATATTAACTGAGAGGCTAAAGGAGCCGTGAGGCTGGAAGTCAGCTCCCATGAAGCTCCYGTAATACTGAAGTGTTGTGTCTGGGGTTGCATTTGGCTCCCTCAGCCAAGGGAAGTGCAAGGGGTGTCCGACACGCGGCACGCAGGCGCACACACGCACTGAACGGTGTGGCTACGACCCTGAAATCAGAAACACTCGCTGTGAAATTGGCCCCTTTCTGTTCTGCTCCCCTGCAATCCTGGTCTTCAGTCTTTGTCAGTCAAGGGGCTGTTTTCCCACTGGGAACTTGTGGGATCCCGGCATGCAAAGCCTTGGATTTCACAGCTCCTTGTCAGTGGGAAAGGGAGAACATGACAATGTTCACTCAAAACTGAGGGCAGGGGGGTTTGCTTCCCTACCAGCTCAGGTTGAGTTTAAACCTGGTTCCTCAAGGGAGAGCAGATTTGGTTCTCTGTGTGCACTGATCAGAAGAGACCAACAGACCCAAGATGAATTTGTGTTAGAAAACAGCTGAAACGGGCATTTTGACAAAAGGGTTCACTTTGGTCTGCATCATTTTTGGATGTTTTAGTTAGAAATAAGCATGATTATGGATAGGACACCCTTGTTCAGCAGTGTCCTTTCAAGGGTGGAGTTTTGGTTTCAGAAGAATTGTCTAYAGATTTTAACAGCATCTCAGGCTTCCTCATGGGCATTTTGGATTTCATCAGGATTTTCCTTTACRGCATAGATGGTGCCTTCAGTTGACAGATGTACATGCAGCATTAGAAAGATGTCAGCAGACTCGCTGAGTCCCAGAACTCACCTCAAAGTTGGAAGGAGGACCTTAACTCTCCATCCTTCAGCAACAGTATCAGAGTTGGGGTCGACCTTGTATTATCCTCGTTAAAAAATTCAGGATCTGCAAACCAAGTGCATTGGTCGCTGCCTGGTAAATGAACTTCGGATGGGGGGGGGGTACCTGTGGCACTACCAGCTTGCTGGCATCAGTCTGGACCTTTCATCTCTTCCAAGAGAGCTCTTTGAAGAGGCAGAGAATAAAAAAATCCACAGACAGTCTGTACTTCTGAAAATTTCTAAGGGAGCAAGGTTAACAAATACTGTCTTAGTCTCAACTTTTGTAAAGGCAGGTTACATGGAAATGAGAAAACAAGGCTTGTAGAGTTTGTATTTTTTCCTCAGGCAAACACAAATCCATCTCCTGATGGATTAAACTGAGGAATGCCTTGTTCTTCAGTTTATTCTCAAAATATAACACATATCCAGAGGGATATAATTTTTCTGTTAAGTTTACAACACTATCTTTGTTAGATTCATTCCCAATGATTCACTTGTCACAATAAGAACCTCAGCCGAGAAACAAACCACCATGGCTCCTCTGCCGCTCGCCGGCGCTGGGCTGCCCAGCAGAAGTTTCTGTGGTGATGGCTGCAACACCCAGCATAACCTCGGCAAGTGCTCCTGGGGCGCGTGGTGAGTGGGTGCCCCTGCCACCCGTGACCCCCGGGGACTCCTCRCCGTGAAGGCGATCCACCTTGGATCGTTGTTTGAGCACGCTTGGATTCCAGCTCTGCAATGAGGACTGAGACTTTCAGCCTCACGCTGTTTTCCATCCCCTCCGCCACCTGATTGACTGCGTCGCCGCTGATGGCGGCGAGGGGTAATTGCCCTTAGAGGAGAAACACTCTCTGTGCAGCCACAGCTTCGTTGGCCTGACACAAGTAGAAGATCTAAGTGCCAGTTACCCAAAACCCAGGGGGGTTTAAGGCGTTAAATTATGTGATAGCGTGTGATGACAGTTATGGTGTCTCTCTTGTATTTGCACTGACAACTCCTCTGTCCGTGCTCTCTCATGTTTACTTTCCCTTGACTCTCCTCTCCATCCTCCCACACCTGCAGCTCCTTTTTTTCAGTCTGGCCAAGCCCAGGCCACTTTCCCATCCCCACAGCGAGGGGGTTTGTGTGCCAGGCAGGGCTGCTCACTCCCTGCTCACATGTTGGATCCTCTCACTTGACCACATTAACCCCTGTCTGGTCCCACCTCCTTTCAGTACCACCCTCACAGGACTGTTCAAAATGCTGTTTCTAAATTGTGCTGTGTTTTCCCTAATACATGCTCCTAGAACCCCTTCTTCCTTTTGTATTGATATATAAATTTCCCGTTACTATATATTTCTTTCCTTTCTTTGTTGCCACATAAAACACAGGCAATGCAAATTTACATAGAGGCTCCCTCCCCTCTTCCAGTTGTGAGTCCTGGTAAGGGGGAGTCCTACTGTCTTGTGCTGAGCTGCTTGGGGGTTTTTGGGATATTCTTTCTGGGACATGAATACAGCTGGATTGTGCTCAAGGTTGAGGTGGATCAGTATAAGGTGAGAAACATCTGAACAAAATCCTTTGCACTGTTCAGGCTGCAAGGCAAGAGTTGTTTCTTTTTCTTGCTGTGAGTTGAGCTTTCTGTCCTGGTTTTAATTTCTCCCCATTTTTGCTCCCCTCTCCTCAAAGTCCGAGGTGCCYCGTCACCAGCAGTGCTGGTGCCCTGATGCTGCCCATCCCCAGGGTGCTGGAGGGGAGCCCTGGGGTGAAGGAGCCCCAGAGCTGCCTGGCAGCCTCCAGCAATAACAAAACCTGAACGTGCCTCATACAGGGGTGGTTTTCCCTGTGAAGGACTGTCTTTAGTGATACGTCTTCCTTTGCTTTTACAAGAGCAAAGAACCCAGTGAGATTTCAGTGCTTTTCACTTAAAGCAATAAGGATGTAGATTTTTAAGAAATATAAAGACTGTCATACCAGAGACCAAGGGATATTTCTGGCCTTGGCTAGGAGCAGATGTTTTGAGGAAAGCTGCCCTGCAGGCATTTACTCCATCCCAAATCCTTTCTGTCTAAGCATGGGAGCAGGAGGGAGGGGTGGCAGGGTCTGTGAAGAGGCAAGACCCTTACTTTTCAGATTTACGCTCCCTGAGAGATGCTCCTCGGACAGTGCTTCTCACCATATTTTCTGTAACTGAATTTTTCCATCCTTAACTGAGCTCAGGTAGCTTCCAAGGTCATGATGGCAGGGCCTAGGCTTTGTTGGATGAAGGGTTTTGGGGACATCTGTGCAGCCAGGCTGGCTGGTGTGTGTATGGGGCGGCTGCTGCCTCGGGGCTGGCGTCACCGGGACAGACGGACCCAGCCTGGCCAGAGGTGATGATACAGGCGAACGCAGTTGGGGAAGAGATTTGCAGAAAGCAGAGTGGTACAGATACTGACAAGGAACCGGGGGGGCTGGTTTTTAAAATTCAAGGGGACCTAGCCCAAAAAGCATGGGCAAACCTTTCCCCAGCTCCTCGCTTCCACTCAGGCTTTAATATAAAAATGCAGCACAGACCTGCCCCAGGGTGCTGGAGCAGGAAAAACTGGTGAGAGATGGTACTTTTGGAGCAGCAAGAGGCTCACATGGGCAGATGTGATGCCCATCCGGGCTGTCACCCCGTTCCTGGGGTGCTCCAGTCCCCTCAGCACACCTCGGGCTGTCGCAGCATCTTCTCTCTGTGCAGCACCCATGGCCCAGGGACCGGTCCTGAGTGTGACAGCCCCCAAACCGCCCGGAAGGTTGGGAGGATGGCCACACATCAGCAGACCAACTCTCTTTCYAGGTTTAATTTTCCCTTTCTGTAGATTCTTGCCTTACAAATATTTTATGGTTTTCAACAGCCCCACTAATGGGCCTTGCTGACAAATTCACAAACATTGGCATGATACACTTATAATTAATATTTCCATTGCCTTAGAGATAGCCTTTAGAGAGAGGGATTGCAGGCAGTGCCGCTGCAYGAGCAGAGGCCGGCCCGAGCCGTCGTTACACCCTGCACCCCAAATAACGCCGGTACTGCCGAGACGGGCAGGGGAGCGGGCGAGGAGACCCCGCTTGCAGGGTCTGCCTTGTCCACCAGCTCTGCTGCTGCCCGGGGGTCCCTGCCTTGTTGGACACGTGGTGGAAGAGCCTCAGCTCCCCCAGTGCTTCCTCTGCCCAGTTTGCTGCCTGTATCCCTATGACATGGCTCATCCTTTTTAAGCTGATGTCGTCACCCCGTTCAAACCCCTCCTGGGAAGAGCTGTGGTGCCCACGCAGGAGGAGCTTAGTTGCCATCCTGAGCTGGCATAAACCATCCCAACTCCCCTGGAGCCAGCCGGGCTGCACTGACCGCCAGTAACTGATTACCTGGGTATCGCTGTCTTTATGTGGTTATATTATGGCTATTAACAGCAACACGTAACACACTATCCATAATTTTAAACCAAAACTGTAGGCTACTGTGAAAGAAAAAGACTACTTTGTCACTTATTATAATTCTGGGTTGTGAGGTGTTCGCGATGTTAACATTTAATCCCTCTTTTCTTTTTGTTATTTACCTGTTGTGCAGCTTTTCAGCTGGTGTTAGTGGTTCCAGCCCTGTTGTGTGCGGTGGATTTGCGCTGATTGATGCCAGCTCAGGATCTGGCACTGCATGCCGACACTTAGGTAGCTGGAAAAAAAAATGTTCTTTGGTATCATTTTCAATGAGAAGGTCAAACAGTTCAAGATTATGATGAAAATAATTTTCTGCCAACACTTAAATCAGCTATACTGAATTCACACATCAGAGCAATTGCGATGATTTCCTTYGTGCTGACTAATATGATCATGAAGACTGTGGCTGGTTCCACCTCTTCAGGGTTTTACTCACCAGCTTTGTTCAGAGGATCAGTTGCCAAATTCAAAGTTAGACTTCATGAATCATATTTATTTATATTACGGTAGTGCTTGTGAGTTCTAGTCCTGGGCCGGGAGCCCGCTGCACTAGGTGCTGCGCAGGCACCATGGCCCAAAGGCTTTACTATCGCTTTTAAGGGAAAAGAGAAGGGAAGGCAGGCAATGGTAGGGGTCACCCCATGAAGACCGGGAAACACTGTTTGTCTTCTTGCCAAGTCTTCATAGGGGATGCTGGGAATRAAAGAAAGATTTTACTTTCCTAGATAGGGAGGGGACCGCACCAGTGTGCTGCAGAGAAAATATTTCCGCTCTAGGCGAATGCTAAAACCAGCTATTAGTACAGGATGGGCTCAGGGGTTTCTTTTTTATTAGCTTAGAGTGAAACTTTCATTGCAAAACTTCTTTTTGAGGAAAAGATAAATGCTCCCAGCATTGGCAAATTAGTGCATTATCCGCTAGATTAATTACTGTAAAGTGAAATAAGGTGCTCATTATTTATTCAAAGCTTCACTAGAAATCCTTGGTGGATACCGAGCTCAGAGGCCTGACTTGATAAAGAGGAAAGGACGAAGCCATCAAGGTGGCATGTAAATAACCATGCTCATCTCTGCGTTAGCGAGGAGCTGAAGGGAAAGGGAACCGAGCGGTTCCCCACACAGAGAGCAAGTCGGCTGCGGGACGGATCCACATCCGCAGCGTGGGAAGAGCCTGTTCTCGCAGGGAATCACCGTGCTTTCCTCTGCTCCCACTGCTGACACTGTTTTTTACACGTCATTTCAGTGGCATCTCCGTAAAGTTCTCTGCACTCACAGGCAACTCCTTTTTTTTTTTTTCTTCCTTAGTAGTACTGAAAACTCCTTATTTTTTAACCAGCCAATTGGCCGGACCACCACTGACCTGGCACTACAAGGCTGCCCAGCAATGCGATGCTGGATGACCAACCTCTTCACATGAAAAAGCATGTAGAAAAGTCAAAACTCGTCACGTGTGTAAAGCCACTGAGTTCAGCAGTGCCACGGCAGGGATGAACTTTGCCTCAGGCAGTTATTTCTGCAGCTCTCCCAGGCTTGTGCAAAAAAATCAGCTGGATAATTGACAGGTTTAGGTGGCAGCCACCACCTTGTTTACTTTTGCCTTCCATGCTCGAACGTGGCTTTGAAATGCTAATTGCAAACTTTATGGGGTCCGTCAAAGGGAGTCTGAGCTATTTTGATGTATTTTTGATGTGCTCTGGAGCTGCACAATCAAACTTAGAGGTTTACTTAGGAAGGTAAGAACTGCTCCCCGTCAAAGATGACAGCCGGAGGCAGAGCAGGAACGGGGCTGAGAGAATTTGCGGTAAGGGCTGAAAGCTGAAGCGTTCGCACATGGAGCTTTGGGGCTCACCAGGAGGTTCAGGCATCAGCGTGTGGAGGCTGGGGAGGTGTCACGCCAGCAACCCTCTTCTCTGCTGCTATTTGCGTGGAGGTACCCGGAGTTGGGGTCCTGCAGTTGCACAGGGGGGAACCGGCTTTTAAGCTTTCCCGTGCTGCTGCTGCATTAGAGCATCCCCCCTTTTGCCTCCGTGCCCCCCTGCGCGCTGGTCTGTTTAAATCTCAGGCTGCTGTGGGCAGAGCTGGCCCCATGCGTGGTGGGGAGCACAGAGCCAGCCCTCGGGCTCTGGGGAATATTTTAGGCGCTGGTGTAAGACAAATGAGAAGTGCCGTTCCTTCAGTGGGCTACAGAAACTGGGTTGTATTGAAAAGAAATGTTATATAAGGGGCTAAAATTAGTAGGATGGAAAAAGAAATCTGCTAAATACTCCCATCTCTCTGTTGACACAAGCAGACTTCCACCAGAAGGGGAGGGCTTCTTAATTATACTTTTCTGACATATTCTGGAAATTAGGGATTGAGAGAGTCCGTGAGCTCAGGTTGCCCACCCCGGTGGGTTGCTCATGGGGGGATGATCTGGGCAGTCCTGGCCCGTAGCCCCCTCCCCACGTAGGGTCTGACTTGCCATGCCACAGCGTGATGGGGTGGGAACAGATCCTGCCCCATCCTCCGTGGGAAGGGAACACTGGTACAGTTGGTATCGAACAGGCAAATGGAGTTGATGTTGGTGAAGGTAAATTTTTGGAGGTAGCAAGGTGGGAGCCATTAACTGTCCCCCCAGACAGGTTGATCATGGATGAGCATCCCTGTGGGAGGAAACGGTGTCCTGTTTCCCCCAACTAGGCACCCAAGCAAACTGATTTTTTTTTTTTTTTTAGGACCGCCCTGTTGAATTTGAGCCCTTTGTGCACTACAGCTGAGGTTCCTTCTCCTTGCTTTTGGCTTTGCCCATTCTGCCAACAGACTGGCTTATTTGCTTTTCGTGATTTATCCCCTAAGCCGTAACCTTAGAGAGCTTCCTCACCCTGTAAATACTGGTTGTCTTTTGCCTCTTTATCCAGAGAAATGGTATGGAGATACGGGCCCAGGTGGGTGCTGGGGAGATGTTGCTATTTACACTGCACTCCTCCGGGGCCAGGGAGCTGCAGGCTGCGTACACAGCTATTGCTCTGCCCCTGCCAAAGAGCCTTGCAGGGCACGGCGTGAATTTGGTCATTTCATTGAGCTGTGAACACAGCTTCAGCATCTCTGGGGGAAGGAGGGGATTAGGGCAGTGAAAGGACAGTGGAAAGCACATCTTCTCCCAAGGGATGCTCCTATCCGCACGGCAGCGCGGGCAGCTACATCACCCGCGGCTCGTGCCTGCCTTCCCGGAGCTGCCACGCTGCGGGAAGCAGACGCTCACCCCAGTACTGTCATCCCTGACAGAAAACATCCATTTCGCTGACACCCACACGCTCGGCATCACAGGAAATCGGAGGCTTTATATAGAGGTGGGAACCACACTCCCCAGCCGCCCCGGCACGGAGGGGTTGCCTCGCACATGTGCTCACAGCACCTTCYGAGGGAGGAGGAGGAGGAACGCCGGGCTCCTTGCTCTGCCTCACGGAGAGCCTGGCCAAATGGCCCCTTTGCAGGGCAGCTTCCCTGAGCCTAAAGGAGAGCAGGACCTGCATACGGGAGCTTCCCCGCACGGCAAAGGGGCCTTTTGCCTGCAGTTCCCTCCTGCTGGCAGCAGACCAGCTCATCAGCTATTCCAGTGCTGTCCTTTCCCAGGGCCCCTGGAAGCATCGCTGTTATAGCTACAGCTGCTGGAAAAATTTCCAGCAAATCCGTTTTTGAACTGAAAACTGTATTTCAGCAAAATGAAGGGTTTTTTTTTGCTGGGAGTGGGTTGGTTTGKTTTTTTTCCCCCTGTAGACCATTTGGGTTTTTTGTCTAAAAACTGAAATGATTTGGAAATGCTTTTGCAGGGATTCATAGGAGTCGCATCCCTCTTCTTCCCTCTGCTCTGAGCTCCCAGGACAGCATATACTTTCTGTGATGCACCACATAGGTTTATGAAGGGAGGAAACCATGTAGTAAGTGAAGTTTGTTCAGAAGCTGTGGTCCAGAAATGAAGACTAAATTAARAGGTATTCACACCAAACTCAGCAGTAGCCAGTGTTAGATGCCACAGCCTGAGAGACTAAYAATCCAAGAGCTAAAGCTACAATTTATTATAACTTGAACAAAAAATTCTTCGTGTTTCTTGAGGGAGTCTATGGTAGMTCTTTGCCTGGTGCATGGGAAGTCCCACAGCGTTTGCAGTGCCTTGTCAGAGCGGAGTTGCATGTAATGTCAAGGTGTTTGACTATTCACAGATATAAGTGTTTACCAGTAGCCATTGACTTCCATTCCTCTTTCACCCATTGCTTTGTTGGGATACTGTTGAGAACAAAATGGGAGACTCACTGATGCGAATGGGCTGAGCTATTTTTAGCAGATGCTCATTAATCACCTAGTATCTAAAGTTTTTGTTTTGAACTTTAAATTCAGACAATGGAAAATAGGGCTCCCAGATCAAATAAACATTCTCTTTCTATTGACGGAAAAATAAACATGAGCTGCTTAAATATCTGTAGAGCATAATTTATTAATCACATGAGGATGAAAAACACAAGCCCACTGTGGTCTTGAGAAAAGTATGAGTCTYGGGAGTGCACGAAAGGCTGGGAGAGGTCAAGACTGTCAGAGCTGGAAAACGAAGCAGTTGTGGTTTCCAGGCTAGGATGTGGCATGTACAAGTTTTTAATGTCTCCAGACAGCACTGGGTAGGACAGAGAGGGGATGCAAAGCACATCCGTGTCCTCCGCAAGATTTCCAAACTCCCATTCATGCACCAAAATGGACGGTTGTAGCTGAGGCTCATGTTTCATATCATTGAGCTGTGCTGGCAGCCATGGAGGTAGCCCTGGTCTGAAGCTGCTGGAGGTGGCGAGACAGGATCCTGGCACAGGCATGCACTGTTTGGCTGGCACCAGCCATGGTCCAGGTCCCCAGCCTCCTYTAGAAAAGCTCACACAGGGATGAGCTGTGCTCCTGGGGCTGTGGGTAGCGTGCAGTGTGCGTGGAGCGTGTGTTAGRATGAGTAGGATGCTCTGGCTGAGAGTGGGTGGTCTCACTCTCCAATGCCCTTGATGATATACCTCCTCTTGGTCACGTATGTGACAACAAATTCCCTCTCCACTAGACTCTGCCACCCTAGGACTCCATGCTACAAAGCATCATGAATTCAGAAGAACATATTTGCACATTCCCTTTTGTGCAATCCTACCATCCTTAAATTTAAATTCATTTGAATTTGGGTTGTCTTGGTCATCTTCCAGCATTTTACAAAGGGGATTGTTTTGAGGTGGTTCTTAATGTAGGAACAAAATAGTGCATATATATATTTATTGAGTGTGCTTATATATGATACCTGTTTTTATAGGYATCAAATACCTGCTGACCAGTTCCTAGCATATGGGCTCTCTTCACCCACTAGATCTACCTGKTAGTTATAGACTGTTCCTACAGTGCATGCATAGAGCTGTTTGGAGCTGCAAGTCCAGATTTATGTGTATATGGATATYTGACCAGTCATAGGTAAAAGCTGGGTCCAAAATGTCAAATGCTTTTTGGCAAGAGAATACAGAACTATTTCCAATTTGGAGTCATTCTACTTTCTCCTGAAAGCATATGCAACACCTCTGAGAGACTGCATTGCTCCATAATTTTTAATTAGCACTCCCAATCACCATCCAATGGCTGGGAAACTGTCACAGGATGGTTCTTTTCTGCATTTGACTGGCATGCTTGGAGTAACAGCCCTGCGCTGGGAGGACTGRTCGTGTCCTTCCCAATGAAAATCAACACAGGTTGTGCGATGGGAACTGCACACTCAAAAAAGCAGAGCCAGAAAGTCTCAAAGCCAATGCCCTATTCCCAGAGGTGCGTCCCCGGGCTCGGCAGGCTGTGGATGGAGGTGTCTGAGGGGAGTTGGGAATCCCATCTGTTCACTGCATCAGGCTGCTTGGTTTATGGCAGTTTTCAAGACTTTTTCTTTCTGCATCATGGAAAGGCTGAATTGAAAAGGTATTTTATCTGCAAAGAAGACTCTAAGAAGAGACTAAGTCATGGGTCTGTTGAGCACATGACCACAAGCATATAAATCCATGAAGGAAAGAGCTTAGGAAAAATGTAAGCTAACCCTTACAAACCTGACTTTTYCATTTCCCATGGTACTGATTTCAATCAATTTCTGTTGTACTGGAGCATGGGGGGGAAAAGAAAAATTCACACAATCCCTGAGAAAACAAAAGCAAAATTAAATTCCAAGTACCGTGCTTTTCTTCTTCTCTGCAGAGAGAGAGCTTTCTTTTGACTTTGGAGAGAACCAATTTAGAAAATAGTTGGGAGGTGGTTTCCAGCAGCCATAAATCCAAAGAGTTTTGACAGTTTTGTCTTTTCAATTACAACAYGAGACTTCGCTTTGGTTGTGCTTACAATCAAGATCTGAATTTCAAAGCTCTCTCCAGGCACCTTCTCATTCCAATGCTGCAGGCAGAGTCTCTTCAAACAAAAAGGCTCAAACTTTCTTTCTGCCACATGACTTCTCTATCTTTTCTACCTCCTGCCGTGGAGATGCCAGCTTTGTAGATGTGGGGCTTTTACAGACCTTCAAAAGCCTCTTGCATCAAAGGGGATCCGGTACCTGGTTTGGAGCTATCAACAGAAATGACCTGGCAGAGCAGCGCTCGGTGCCAGCGAGCCAGCCAGGGCAGGCAGGGACAGGAGGAAYGGTCTGCATCTTCTAAAAGAGCATCAAATTGTGAAAGTGGAGCAGCTTGCACAAGGAATCCACTTGGGTAGTCATGTCSCAAATGCAAACAGGCACCACCTTTTTGTTTCGGTCCTGGTCTTACTGAAATAGGATGAGGTTGGGGTCATTGTCTTTTCTCTTTTATCCAGCATGCAGATGCTAGTAACCTGCCCGTGACCCAACTAGCCAAGTCTATTGATAGCATGGCTCCTCAGAGACCCCGCGTTCAAGTGCAGGGACACGGTGGCCTTCCCCAGGTTTGGGTGAAACGTGGGCTCACAAGAACGATGTGTCCCTGGCCACTTCTGAGGACCGTACTGCGACCCGGCTCACCCTGGCCATGCCAGGCCCTGAGAGCGTGCCCAGCCACCCGCCGCTGGAGGGAACCTGGGAAATACGCTGTGGTATTTAGGAAAACCCAGCATTTAAATCCTCACTACTCAAAAGGCAGAGATTGAAGGTTTTTTCCAAAACTAGAAGAGACTGTGAAATCCTCTGGCTGCCTCCAAGGTTTGCTCTTGCTGGGAGGGAGGGCTGACCTTTCCGTGCTGCCCAAATCTGTACTCTTTCACAGAAAGCTTCTGCTTTTCTTCAGATTCCAGAATCTTCCCCAGCCCTCCTTTGCCCTCCCACTGTCAGCAGGAGCCACATGCACATACCGTCCTGCTTCATCTTTTGAGCAACTTCAGATGMAGTATTTTGAAGGGGAAAAAAAAATTAGTTCTCTCAAGCTGGACATTTCRGTGACCTTGAGTTAGTTTAAATAAACAATTGTCTTTTAAGGTCTTACCAACAGTGAAAACTTGTCTTTCTGTCTGACAACGCAATTCTTATTACTGCTGGTTTCACTTCGAAAAGTTGACAAGCAGAAAAACAAGCTCCCTGCCTCCCCTCCTTTCCCTCTGTAAGTTCAGGCAGTTGCAGGATGGCTGAATCCCCCCTGCAGCCGCTTCCAGGGCGAGGGGGCAAAGGCACCCCGGGATGTTATTGGAAATACTGGTTTTAGAGAGAGACACCAGGATCCTCAGAGGAGCTGGGAATGATCCGTGTGTGTGCAAGGCAGCGCACACTGCCCACCTGGAGGATCCCTGCTCCGGCGCAGCTGGCTGGGCACGCAAAGTGGGTCATTTCTTTACAACCTCTGTGACTTCCATCCAAACCGAAGCAAAATTTTCTTGAAGGTTTTGTCATGCCCTCATTTTTGAAATGGGAGAATGTAATTCAAAGGGAAGAARTGACTCACCCCAGACTGCACTAGTGGCAGCTGTGGGGTCAGTAGGAGCTGACCCCTTGGTTTTCTGCCTCTAAAATATGCTCCTTTCCTCCTGTACGCATCTGCTTGGTGTGTCTGTTAGGGTTTGGGGAAAGGACCTCCAGGCTGCTGATTGATGAATTTTCATCAATCTGGTCAAGAGGAGAATAAAGGCTGGAGAAACAGAGTCAGGCAGGGGAAGAAATCAGGAGGAACATCCTGGGGGCGTTATCCCAGCAAAGTTTAAAAGGAGCAGTTAGGGGGATTAAATCTTGGCTGACACATGCCTGGAGCTGTAAGAAAGGAAACTTCTCTCCTATTTCTTTTCAGGGAACCAGGGCTGTTCATTCTGCATAAATAAGTAGRATTTCATCAGAGAAATGCCTAAGTCCTTTGTCAATTTTTCCTATTAATTGGGTCATCTAGTGGGGCCCCAAACTTTGATCCAGATCAAACAGGGATAAGTCTGGCTATCAGAAGCAGAAGCCAGTTTCAAAGGGACAAGCTGTGAGCTGGTATCACTGCTGAATCTGATGCAGCAAATAACCAAGCCACGCACRGAGTCCAGGACCTTAGGCCAAAAGACTTTAAATGAAGGCTTAAAACAAGAGGTGGAGATCTTGCAAAAGGAATTAAAGTTGATCTAAGGCAGCTAGAGACTTTGCAAAAGGAATTAAAACAAGATTAGAGCAAATTYTAATAAAGGGCTGAAGGCTTCAAAAAAAGGAGTTAAAGGAGCATCTGGAAGTTTCCCAGAGAGGCTGAAAGATGTCTTTCAGGCAGGGATGAAGTCTGTGCTGGGGAGGGGAGCACAAAGCATCCTGTCAGGCGGCTGAGCGCAGATGCAGTTGTGCCAGCCCTCCCCTGGGACTGGAGAGTCAAGAGACCTTTGGCCATTGTAGAGCTTGCTAACCAAGAGGAGCTACCGCATGAAGTGAAGGAGCTGAAAAAGTACCTACAAAGGAGAAAGAAAATAGGCAGAGATCAGTCCCTGGCTGAAACTGAGCCCAGAAGAGGTCTAAGTCCARGCCAGGAATTTGTTGCAATTTTCTTTACTGCCAACCCACAGAGGCCTTGAGGAGAGGTCAAACTATCTCCGTTCAAGCAGTCCGTGAGAGAAAAAAATTCCYGAGGGGACTTATTTGCTCAGTTCGAGACCACTGAGCACACAGCTGGCTGGAAGGTGAACACTAAGGCCGTTTCCAGCCGTGAGCAAYGGTGACCCGGCTCTTCTGGTGCTGCAGAGCTGGAGTGACATTCGATTTAACACGAAGGTTTGAAGGTTAGAAAGAGGGAAAAAAGCAAGTCCACCTGAGTTCCTGACATTTCCAGGTGCCCACGGGGGCTTTCCAAATGACTTGGCACTCGATCAGCCYGGAGGGTGTTTACTGGGTTTGGGCTGCAAGTGGAGAGGCCAAAGGGACCCGGGAGCACGTGGGATCTGCAGCAGAGCAGGGACCTCCCTCTCCTGACAGCAAGAGGAGCTGAGCCCTGAGCCAGCCTTCAATGCCAGCCGTGGAGATGGAGAGGGAGGGTACTGCTGCCTGCTCTYGCCTTTGCTTTAGTCCTGCATAGAAAAACCTGCGTGGGAAAGGATAGAAAGCTGAGGAAATGCATGAACATGCTCTGCTCTGAGAGTCTGTCGAGAGCTTTTGGGTTGAGTGCTGGCTGCGGGAGGTGCAAGGGAAGATGCTGCTAATTGCTTTTCTCAGGTACAGGATGGGAAATGTTTCCTTGTAGCTGATTTCCAGGACATGCAAACTAGGGTTGTGCCATGATAATTAGGTGAAATGACAGGGAGCACTGGGGCAAACCTGGGCACTAAGCCTTGGTTATTCTCTATGTCAAACATATTGTACTGTATTTCGATAAAGATATTAGCAATTTCTCATTTTTTTGCTGGTAATTAGGTGCCAATCTTATACAAGGTCTCTCTGTATAGTGAAATTTCACGTTGTTATCTTGCAACAAGGGACCATCTCTGATTGACAGCACAAGAGCTTTGCAGCAACAAAAACTGGTAGGAGCTTGGCAATTAAAGCCTATAAATGGCATCTCCCTTGAATGCTAGGTAATTTGAAGTGATTAAAGACAGATTAGCCAAGCACAACAAGCGAACAAAGCAATGGATGGCAAGGGTGTACCCAGAGTTGATGCATTACTGCTGCAGGACCCTTTCTTTTGATAGTCAGGTGAACTGGTGTTTCAACACCAGATTTGAGCCCTCTTGGTGTGATGGGACGAAGGTAAATGGAGAASGCTGAGGGGCTCTGTGGCCCCACAGTTAAATGCTAAAATCCAGACTGATCATCTATCCTCAAACAAATGAAATCTGGCCCTCTCCTCTCCCTCCCAGCCCTCTCAGCTTTGCCTGCAATGTACTTTGGCAACACTCACGCTTTATTTGGTCAAAATAATTTCTAGCTGGCTTGTAAAATCCTCCCYCCTCCCATCAAGGAAGCGGGCAAGTCAAATGACTTGAATACCAAGCAGAAGAAACCTAAAGCTAAGCCATGCGGTGAATGACTTGTACAGTACTTTTGTAGCCACTACTCCTTCCCCRCCTCTGTCCCTCTCTTTGCTGTCTGGGCATGTTTTGGACATGGCACGCTGTCTTCTACTGCTATGGAGGCCTTGTTCCCAGGGGCTGGTACTGTTGATTGATTTTTAAGCTATCTGATAACTCTTGTCCCGAGAATTGCATTTAGCTGCTTATCAGTCTGTCAAAATTTCCCTTGATGGCTGTTTCAGTTAACTTGCACAGATCTTATCTGCTGTTCTTCCTTCATGCYGCTGCAGAACTTATTAAAACAACAAATAGGCTGGGAAATTCACCTTACAGGTCAGGGTGGCTGGTGTGAGAGCGTGGCACTGACAGCAGGGACTCCGTCAGGAGGCTCTTCCAGGACTCAGGGATGGTTTGGGTGTTTGCATTTCTGACTCCCATTCCCACACCTCCAGGGAGTGGTTTTTGGTGCCTGGAGCAGGAGATGGGGAGCCAGGATGGCACATCTGCTGTCAGCAGCCTCCTGTCAGTCTGAGCCCCTGATCCTGGGCCAGATCCTGAAAGGCTTCTGGATACCAAAAGATGTGCACTTGATGGTGGCTTTGCTTAGGACCTCAGGTGGGTTAAATATCTGCTGATTTTTCTTAAATAACATTTATGGGCCAGTAGATTTTAAGCTGTATCATTAACATCTAAATTTTCAGCAAGTTTGGGTAGCGTGTGGGGTTTCTGTTGCACTCGTGTTTCGGGATGCTCACCAAAGTCTTTCAAGCCCACGCTATCACCAGCACCAAAGAAGCTTTAGGCTTTGAGGACTCCTGCTTCCCACTGCCTTGGTGCAGCTCAGCACTTTGTGAGCATAATCTCATGCCTCCGTTTGTCCGTTGGCCTCATTCAGCTGAACGACTTGTGGCTTATTGACAGTGCTTTGCGATGCCGTAATGAAAGAGAGATGTGGGTGGGAGATGACTTGAATCATGGTCTACCTGCAAGAGGTGGAAATATTTCTTTTTTCCTTGCAAGTCTCATAGCACTAGGAAATACCTTTGTGGCAGCAAATGTTATTGAAGGAAACTCGTTAGCCCGGGACAAGACTGAAATATAGTGGCGTATATCCGGATTTCTTTGAATTTCTGCCTTATAATCCTTTTGTGTCCAGCCTCATTTGCAGCGAATTTGCTCCACAACAGGTTTCCAAACCGTTTATCTTAACGCTGCAGGCACACAGAGGATTCCACAAGGGATAGCAGGGGTAATTTCAGAGTTGTGTGTCTCGGGGAGGGAATGCTCTTCAGCTGTGTGTCAGGCAGCCACTGTTAGAAAAGGGCATTTGCAAGGTTTCCATGGCAGCTGATTCCCACTGCTGGAGCTGCAAGCTGCGACTGGGGACACTTTAAAAGCACAGGAAGGAAAATCCAGACACCCCGCTCATTTGGAGCCTGCAAAGCCTGCAGGGCAGTTAGTGGACCCTATTTTATTCGTGGCTATCTGCCAGCTTCAGCTTTCGGAGCTGCCGGCATGCAGGCGGCTGRGAAGGGCTGGGGATGCAGGCGTCACGCCGGGCGATGCGGGGCCATCGCTCCCTTTGGAGARAGGCTGGGCTGGACCCCACGGCCGGGGGAACCCCTGTCTGCGTGGAGCTGGAAGGAGGCTGTGAGCATCCCTCCCCTCTGGTGTCTCTGAATTATCCACTATATATTGCATGGGCAGCACACACGTCGCGTGCACTTTGCATGGAAGGCAAAGCAGTTTGTCAGTGCCACTGGCATCCAACGCGAGCAGATGAAAAAAGGAAGCGCCGAGCATGAAACAGATTTACTGGGGTTGCTGGAGCCTTTTTATCCCCTCATTATTCATTAAACTGGGCCCTCCAGCAAATATTTTTCCACCCGCAGTGAGTAAACTTGAGATTTTTCCYTCTTTGCAGCTTGATGGACCCTTGACGGCTGGTTCAGGGGAAGCTCAGCGCCTTGGCAGGCAGAGACCTGCAGCTCACCATGCACTGCTGGGTGGGAGGTGAAAAACCCTCTCGAGGCCTTTTACAGAGAATGGRCCACATTTTTATTACTGGAGCAACCTTTTAGGCAGTTCCCACCTGTCAATACCCACAGTGCCGTTGGACCAAACAGAATGAATCCTGCTTTTCCAGCACGTCCACGTTCCCTCGCAGCGAGCTGCAGCACTGAGTGCTCGTGCAAGCCCCGTGGTGCGCGGGGCCGGCGGCTGGAGTGGGTTGTATTTACGAGCTGGTGTGAGTAGCAGCAAGGGAATGTATTTGGTAGCATTGCATAATCATGGTATTCGCAGACGCAGGCGAGTTCTTGTGCTGATGTCAAAGAGCAAAGCTCAGCTGGAGTCAGTGCAAATCTCCACCTACTAAGGATCAGCC
Source organism: Oceanodroma leucorhoa (assembly GCA_030449065.1). Lineage (NCBI taxonomy): Eukaryota > Metazoa > Chordata > Aves > Procellariiformes > Oceanodroma > Oceanodroma leucorhoa. The sequence goes on from JASVER010000063.1 coordinate 5,751,464, forward strand.
CGTGGTGCCAGAACTCTGGGTGTTTTGTTTTCAGGGCACCAGGAGAATATTTCAGCTTTTTTTTTTTTCTTTTTTTCTTGCAGTTGGAGAGCTGAAGTAAATACTGGCATAAAGCAGCTGTCTCGGTGCTAAGGACTCTGCTGGACAGGCTTTTTGTCAGCTAATGAAATCCCGGGGCGTTTCAAGGGGGCAGGTTATTTCTCAATAGGAGATCTGGTTGCAGGCTAGTTCTAAGACTCTCTTCAGATATTCAGGTTGAGACCTTTTTGATGCAAGACCTGGTCTGATGCCACTGCAGGTTTCTGTAGGCTACCTTTAACGGTGGGCACAGCCCTGCTGTGCTGAGGAACCCCAGCAGTGGGGAGAGGACCTCCTGCCGAAACTGCCCTCTGCCAAGGCTGCCAGGTCCCCCTGTCCTCCCGGCTGGCGAGGCAGAGCGCCTTGTAYGTCGTAAGCACTTTCCTGCTCATACCTCAGCAGTTTTGCCCAGCCTGCAGTTTTCCTCACTTTTAATGGTCGCCCTGTGCATGGTTTTGCTTTGCAAGCATTGAGAAGTAGATGTGGGGAATGAAGCTACCTTGACTCGGCACAGGGATCTGTTTAATTGGGAAGGAAATTGCAATGAGCTTTGAGTTTTTCTGTCCTTTTCCTCTACCATAGGAGGTGCTCATTTGGGATGGATGGCTGGTCACAGTCTGGGTGTGGAGCTGTTCCCGCTGGATTTGAAATGGAATGGGGAGAAAGTGCATGGGGCTGTCAGACCTGGTGAGATGACTGTCTGCAAGAGTCTAGAGAAGTGAGTGAGCAGTGAGCAGAGAGGGAGGAGCTGATCAAATTTAAGCGTGGTCCTTAACTGAGCAAGGAGCAAGGACCAGCACTGGTCCATTTTCTTATCTGATGATAGCTCTTCACACCGCCTCCTTCCTCATGCTGGTGCCCTGATGCACCAAGTGGGGCTGTGTCCGCTGATGACGAGAACAGGCATCYCGACCTGAAAGCGCATCTCCTGCTTGCTTTTTTCCTATTCTTGTGATTCCTCTGTTCAGCCTGGATGTGACAGGTCCTGGGTTAAGAATCAGCGCTATGTCAGACGCTGTTGCCTTCCGTCTATGCGAGCAGCTGCTCTCGTACCAAGCCGGTCTAGCTGGCAAGAGCAGAGATGTCACCATGGATTTTGATACCAGACACACAATGGGAATTTTTCAGAGCATGAACAGGTTTCGGGTTCCCAGTGTTGGACAAGGGCATGTAGGTCCTGGTCAGAGCAAAGTCAGCCTGACTGAGACATGCTGAAGGAAGGCAGAGTCAGATGCATCGCAATAAGCCGTCGCCCTACCACTGTTACGAGTTAAGAAATGCAGTGCCAGCACCTTGTTACTGTCTTGTGCTGGTGCTGTGCTGCTGGGTCAGGATGCTCTGGACTGAGAGCCTCTGGAGATGGGATCTTCATCATGTGTTGGCGTCTTCTGATGAGCATGGGGAGGTGTAAGGGGCCAGGAAGACCAAACTCAGAGGTCTGGACCTCTTCTGGGGGTACTGTTGGCAGCCTTGGAAGGGAAAAATGCATAAGCTCAGAGCCTGACAGCACTTTTGAATGTCACTCTGAGGCTCAGCCCTGTCACAATGTGTATGAGGAGTGGATGTTTCCCTAATAAGCGGGTCTCTACCTGTGATCTTCAGCCTCTTGGCAGGCAGCAGCAGCAGTGAAGTCAAAGACCAAGTGGATGGCAGCATCCAGGTACATAACACATGCTGGATTGGGACAAGAGGAATTCACTCTTTAAGGGCATCTTTCCAGCACACAGCCCCTTTGAGCAGCCATGGAGAGATGCGGCAGCCTGGGCAGAGCGCAGGAGACAGGCAAGCYGGGCAGCGGCTCCTGTCCTGCCCGGGGCGGATGCTGCTCTGCTCTGGACCACCCAGTCCATGCCTTCACCTGGGTCTCTGTAAGGAACTAACAGGTCAGACTGTGCATTTTACACTGAATATTGGCTCTCAGGAAAAGGSTGAGCAGAGGCGGGGACCAGCTGGGATCAGCCGCGCACCTCTGGCAGGCGGGGAGCCCCCCTGGGGCTGAGCCTCCCCCTCAGCTGCTGCCCCGAGACAGCCACTGCKTATTTTGGGATCCAGCAGCCTCCATAAAAACTTCCCCTGTGTGAGCTACGGCAAGGTCCTGCCTCGCCTCTCCCCCAAAGGGCAGGGGCACGTGGGAGAAAGGCACTGTTACCCCAAAACCTGGGCTGGGAGCACTTCAGGGCAGGGACCATCTGCRGTTTGGTGCTCGTTGGATCAGCCTCTGCTGTGCTCCCCCCCGTGCTCCTTGCAATAATTAGTATTAAAAACATGTCCTGTCCCAGGGCTGCYACCAGATCTCTGGTGTCCTCTCCTTTCCTTTGTCCTTGAAAGGCTGGATAGTTGACAGCTTAGGAGAACCCCCCCTGCATTTGGGGGTGAGGGCAGCGGGGTGCTGTGTGTGCCCCGCAGCCCGGGGATGCCTGCCAGCCCCTGCCTGCCCGCGCCCCAGCCCGCCGAGCACCGCGCTGCTGGCAGGAGCCAGCGCTCTGTCCTCTTGACCAAATTCGAAAAAGGAATTATTTATGTCTCCTGCATATTTCTGGGCTTGACTGCCAAAAATGGCAAGCAGCACTGGGGCACACTGCTAGTGCGGTGGCTGGAGGAGCAGTCCCGGCGGGGGACAGGCAAACAGAYGCCCACCAGCCTTTCCCCTCATCGAGTCCCTGCTAATACTGGGAGGGGGCAGGCAAGGGGAAGGGTCTGGGGGGGTTTGTGAGGGATGAGCTGCTCAGAAATTGTTGAAGGATTCAGTGCAGAGTCTCTTTTTCCCTGAGGTACTTCTTAAAAAAAATAATAATCTTTTTTTAGATCTTTGCAATGGATAAAAATAGCAAATACGTTATAAGAGAGACAGAGGCGTGCCTGCCCAAAGAACCGCTGTCCTGGTTTGTGTCCTGCGATGTTTGATTGCAGCAGCTCTGTCAGATGTCTGCTGAGAGGAGGAAGAGTCGGCTTTTACAAGGAGGGTTTCAAAACACCAAAGTGATTAGTGATGCCAGTCCCTTGAGAAAAGAGCAGAGAAATTCTGGAGAGAAATTGGATGTTATTTCCTTAAAAATGGTGGTTTGCTACATGTTTTCAAGCAAGCAGGAGGCTGCGGGGCAGCAAAACAGGAGCAGGGACCGYGCTCCTACTGACTGGCAACAGCCTCAGGCTTCGGAGATGTTCTGATCTTGTCCAGGGTTTTGTTAGGGTAGGACTGTGCCCCAGGAATGGGGTTTTACTGTTGAAGCCACGTAACATAGCTAAAAACTTTGGTTTTGTTCAGAAATGTGCCAGCAGAAACACAACATTTCAGTCGTGTTCAAATTAAGATGCTTTGTGGGCCGTGGTAATTTTGTCTGAATTCCCCACTGGAACAGCCCAAATGAACTGATGGTCTTGTTTTGTTTAATTTTGTTATGTTAAATACAGATATTATATTTAACTATAATTTCCTCATTATAGTTACTATTCATATCATGCGTATCAATCTTGTTAAAGCACAGTGTTTCAGTGAGTCAACTTTTTCTTGAACTTCATTCTGTAGGAAATTTCAAGATTCGGGGCTTTTTTTCTTCCAGGGCAGAAGGATTTTATCRTCTAAACCTATAATAATCACTGCGTCTGGCAATTCGGGTTCCTGCCCGTGGCTCCATCGGTCCCCAGCTGCAGCCGTGCCCCTGTTGCTTTGCTGGGGCTGGGTCGGCGCCCGCGGTGCTGTGCCGGTGCCGGTGCCGCTGGCACTGCTAATTGGGGCAGGGCAGGATCGGGTCCTGCCGTGCTCGGGGAGACGTGCTCCACCACACACGGACACACACCCTTTTGTGCGGTCAGAGCTATTATCGCTTGTGGCTCGGTGGGTTTGCATCTAATTGCACCGAGCCGTGTGCCAGCGTGCTGTGTAGGGGCAGTTATTGCCAGATATAGGTATGTGTGTGGGTCGGTCCCTCACCTCCATACATCCATCCCCAAACTAGGGACATACCTSTTGATAAAGTCATGCCATCAGGTGCCCGTGAAACCTTGATTCAAGGACCTCATGAAAAATGCATGGATGAACACTTCCCTGCCCAGACCACAGGTTGCATTCGTGATCRTGAACTTTATCTTTTCCCTTTTCCTATAGATGAGAGTAGAAAACGCCATCCCCTGAAATACTGCTGAGTGTCAGGATGCAGTGCGCACTACAGCCCTACAAGTGGAATTACTAATAACCTCCTAATGAGAGAAAATGACATTAGGCAGTATTTGGCTGGTGCTTCCTTTGGATAATATAATCCAAGTGTACAGGCCATCAGCCTGCAGCCTAACCCCACTGCCACGAACTATTCATTGGATATATTGGTATTTATCTCATAATAAAATTTGTCAACATCCAGAGTTTCTAAGGGCTCGTGCTGCAGAGCCTCCATGCTGAAACCTGCCGTGGCAAGAGCATTAAACCCGCCGCAGGGGTGCAAGGCACGGCACCGATCCTGCACCCGGGCAGGGAGCAGTCCCGCCGGGGATGCTTGCTGGCTTTGCTCTGCTTCTGTTCAGTCAGAGGTAAAAATCCCATTAATTTCCACAGCCCCAGAGTGTGGGCAAAAGCGAGTGCCTCTGAGGTGCCATCTTTGCTGGGCTGACAATAATAATAAAGAAGAAGTTATCCGAGGGGGTTAAAAACCAAGCGCAGCCACAGGAGACCTTCAGCAGCAGGGGAAAGCAGGGCAAGGTGGCTCCTCCGTCCCTGGTCCCTGGCCGTCAGCGTGGTTACTGCCTGCTGTCTGTGATGGAACCAGTTTATCTGCAGAAATGCCGTTATCCCACCTCGGGGCAGGGACYGGGCACCCAGCGACTGCTTTGCCAAGGCCACCCAAGGAGTCTGGCAAGGCACGGAGGGGCCAGGGGTGCCCTGGGCGCTGGGTCCTCCCCTGCRCTTCCTCAGGGACAGTAAAGGAGTAATTTTTAAATGCAGAATAGTCTTCCACGTGAAAGCACAGCTTTGCTGGGTTTGTTTTAGTGAGACATCAGTTAAACTTATTTTTTGCAYTTCTCTTTCTTCTTCACATAAGGATGAAGCCTTTCCACTGTGTTTTCAGAGGCGAGCGGTGGGAAGGTGTAGCGTGCTTATTCCCTTGGCTGCTTCAACGCAGTGAAACAAACTGATTTGGCATTGCTCTAACAAAACCTTTCTGCATTTCTGTTCTGTGGTAAACTTCAAAAACGTAGTTTCCTCCTTTCAGTTTGGATCAGGAGTTCTGTTTTTCCTAATCCACATTGTTGCTCTAATGGCTGACTGCACATCTAATTCCAGGGTGCCCATCAGCGTGGCATCTGGGCCTGAGACACAGAGACCTGTCTTAGATAACAGCGCACAACTGTAATTATTCTCCCTGGCTGGCACAAATGACCAAATGTACTTGCAGTGCTTCAGGACTATTGCAAGATCAAAATCTGAATATCAATAAACCCGTTCCCGTCTGAAGGCAGCCTGGGGAGATCAGCAGGACACGGCCGCTTTGCTGGGGCTGAGCCTTCCACGCATGAGATCTGAACAGCGGGTCTGGCCTCAAACCAGCCATCCGCGTTCCTTGGGCTTTTTAGATGTGGAACAGAGAGATTTTCATCTCGAGAAGCGAAGGGAACATCCTATGTGGGATGCCTTGTGAGGCATGCAGCCTTGTGGCATGGCAAAAATTTTGTCTGTTCTGAGCAGAGGAAAGAAAAGCCATCCCTGCTGCACTTCCTCTGTCCTCTCTGGGAAAAGCAGGGCTTTTCTTAGCAGAGGACTGCGCTGTCCCTCCTCCTGGGGACATGGCATGACACCTTCCGTTCAGGGCAGGGCTGGGCCGGGGGCTCCCTTAGAGGCTCTTTGCTGCTGGAGGTGTGTGTGAGCATCCCTGGCAGATCCCTGGGGATATGGTGGCTCTGAGGAAAGCAAAAGATCTMTAATCTATAAACACATATATGCACACCCGTGCTCTTGCACATGTGAACATGTCTGCACACAGGCTTTCATGCACRTGTGAGTGTACATATATATGCCTACATATACAAACCTGATCCTTCACTTAGCAACTCTTTTGTTAGTTTTGCAAGGCGATTTCTATGTTTATTTTTAACATACTATTTTGATAGWAGCCATTTATCTGATGATCAATTTTAGCTTGCAGTCTGTTACTTTGTACTGTGGGTTTCTGCCACTTTCACTTACTGGGATTATGTCTCCTGTTAACATGTTATTGCAAACCATTTTTCACTGTCAGGGTTCAGTTCTGTAGCTGTTACCTTTAGAACAAAATTCGGCAGATTTATCCTTCCTTGCTAGAGTGACTGTAAGTGACAGGGGAGTGGTAGAATTTATCTRGAAAGGGGATTTGTTTGTTTAATTCTGGGGAGCACGTATTTAACCATTACTTGAACCGTCCAGCCTGGAACCTCTCTATCTGTGGCTCYTTTTGCTCTGTTGCCAGAGATGCATGCAGCTACATGCCCAGCATTCAGTGGAACGTGCTTGAATTCTTTCTTTCTCCCATAAGCTGTTCAGAACTGTTTTGCTTGAAAAATGAGATATGAATATACCAGTATTTGCTGCTCCCTGATGAGGAGGGAGATGCAGAATGGCTTTGATGGGACCCTGCTCCTGCAGCCAGGTCAGGAGCAAGTGCCACATGCTCAGGACAGGACCTTTGGCTCTTTGCTGGGGACTTCTGCTCAGAACCGAGGCTGAGCAGCCCTGCAGAAGAACAGAGGGATCCTGGCTGGCAGTGCAAGGGAAAGCATGGCCAGAAGTCACCGCATGTCCCCCGTGTGAGCTGGGCATGACCAGCTGGCAGCTGTTCACCAGCCTTTTGCTGGGATACCAGGGAGACAGGACTGGCTGAGTTAGAGCACAGCTGTTTTTCAGGCTGTTTCCACATCAGCTGCAGCACACAGATACTATCAAATCAGCTTCACRGCCAGCGGGCAAGAAACAATTCAATTTTTTGTGGTCTTGTGGTCTGAAAGCCGAGGCATACCTCCATGTCAGTAAGACATTTCCTCAGTCACTCCTTGCTGTCCAAGACCAGCTTGGTTAGATATGTCTGTACGTGTCTTCTGCCTCTGTGGTGCCCAGGTGTCCACAGGTATCTGGGTAAAACAAACCAAGAGGTTTAGCATCCTTCGAGCAGATTCCCAAACTTGGCCGTGTCCTGGAGTGCTTACTTTCCCATGCAGTTCTTTCACCTTGGCTGATCCCTGCTCATTCCCCACCAGACCAGTGAAGACCAACATGGGGAAATGCTGAGCACCACCACACTCTTGGTGCTGCTCGTGGCCCAACGGGAAATCGGTCCTGGATATCTGCTCAGACGGCTCCGCACATGCCTTGTGGTGCCGCTGCCTGAGRAGGCTCCATCCAGCAGCTCCCGGAGACCGGAGCTCTTCCCAACACGTGGGCTTAGAAACTCAGCAAACAAGAAGCAGATGTAAATAGGAAAGGCAGACAGAAATCCCATCAAAACACAACCGTGACAGACAAGCCAGGAGCAGCAATGAGGCTTTATTTACATGCTAATCAAATCAATCCTGCTTTGTCAGCCACGTTATCTGGATTGAAAGAGGCTATAAATACACAGAAGCAGAAAGAATCTCTAGAGAGGAATACATCTAATTCTGGTGCRTTATTGCCGTTAATAGAAGGATACACACTCCAGACAAGACCTGATGAAGAGTTTTTGCCCCTGCAATGCACAAATGGCTATGCCTCCAAACCTCAGTCCAGACATCTGTAAAGTGTCTCAATATTTCCTTTCCCCTGCTGTTTGACATAGCACTCTTGTGACAACCTGTGTCATCTTATGTCAGATGCAACAGCTTGCGTTGTGATGCTGCTTCTTGTTGTGTGAGTTTGGTATCGCTTGGTATAACATGGTGTGACTCCGCACAGCAGCCCTAGTGCACGGGAGCACACGGCTGTGTGGAAATGGAAATGCATTTCCCTACTCTCCCTCCTTCCCCCTTGAAACATTTCCATCGTCAATCAGAGAAAAATTCAAAACTACAAAGCTTTAGTGGGAAAAGGGTTTTCTAGACAACTTTCATTATGAAAAAAATGCAAATAGAATTGGGGGCATGGGAGGTAACCAGCTGCAACCATAAAACAGACAGGGTTTTTTTTCAATGGACAATGTTTGGATAAAATTTTAACTTCTTGGAGAATTTCAGTATTTGAAAAAGGGTGTTTCCCATCAGGATATATTTCTTGGTGGAAAATATCTCCGCTCATCTCCTGTTGTGTCTGCTCCTATCACATTGGCAGGCTGAGTACAAATGCCAGTCTTTGAAATGGGAATTTTGCCTTGACTTTAATGGGATTAAGACTACAACTTTGATTTTGAGGAAAGCCAGGCTAAAAGGCAGCAGTGGATGTTGGTGAATAACAGGGTAATTTTAAGATATTTGACAAATATTCATTTACATCCTATATTAGTTTGAGTAACAGGAGAAAGTGAGAAAATTGCTGCTTTCTTTGAGAACATATACTGTGAATCACTGTGTGGATGTCCTTTAGGGACAGAACAGTATGTGGTTGTTTAAGACCATAAAACTTAGAAACATCCATGGATATCCCTGGCAGATAACTCCAGAACCTATTTCAGCTTGCTTCTCTCTGCATAATTTTGGCAGCAAGTAGGTGGGTACTTTACAGCTGAGGAATAATCTATCAAACTATAGCAAAACAAACACATTACACTGTAGTGACTGTGTACAAATGGACTAAGGACTTCAGTGCAAGTTGTCTGGTCTCTTGGTYGTGCTCTCTTTAAAGCCTCCCATGTGAAAACTGGGAGTACATAGTGGTCTCAGCTTTGTTTAAAAGAAGAAAAGACAGTGTCAGGTCCTCATGAATGCAGAAAAGGGCCTAAAGATACAAAATCTAAAGGTTAAAAAAGCAGAAGGCAAATAAAAAGCCTAAAGCAACTGTATTCGTGCCAGTCTCATAATCTGAATTTTAATGTTAGCAGTRTCTCCCTCCAGCCCTGATTCACCCAGATCTTGGCATGTGTGTGGCTGTCTGTAACRCCTAGTGCACACGCCGTCCTTTCATCCACTGACCTCCACCCTGTGTTCGGAGGGTGCTGGCACTGCTCATCCCCAGCTGGGGGAAACTGAGGCACTGGCTGGAGGGAGACCTGCCCACCACCCCCAGGAAAGCAACTCTGAGGTCGGGAGATGAGTTGCTCCCAGCCGGGATGCTGCCCTGGGCACTCTCCCTGCACACTGTGTAAGCCATCCCTGGAGGGTCTGGGGGACTGGCACGGGTCACAGGCATCAAGTTGTGGTTTTGCTTCACCAGCACCTTCCTGCCTTGTTCAGCYAATGGTTTTCATCATGTTTCCTGCCAAGGGGCCAGGCCCTTTCGGAATTTTTTTGTGCATGGGTTACAGGACTTGCAGAGCCATGAGATCCCTCTTGCCCTCATGAGTCCATGCCTGGAGAGCTGGAAGCCACTCACTGAAATTTTACCAAACCAAGGCCATGGGTAGGAGGAGAACCAAATTCTTCCATGCAGATTTTACTTAGGTACTTTTCATGCCCATGTTTGTGAAACTAGACCCTCAGGTGTCTGTCCTCTTTCTTCTGAGAGTGAAGGCTGTCTCCATCACTGAGACATTGACTGACCATCCTTTTCCCTCTCTCTCTTCAACAGGCTTTGCTTCCTGTAGCTCTAGTAGACATCCTCTGAGCCCCTCCTCCTCCTCCAGCTCATTTGCAGAGACTTTTTCTCTGCTTGCTCTAATTAAAAATAGGTCAGTTGTAAGTAATTTATTATGCGATAATTTTACTATATTTTGCCAAACATAAAAATCATACAGTTGTAGCAAATTCTAGTTTTGGACAAGTAATGGTTCCACTCCAGCTGTTACAGCTCTTCATAGAAGTTGCTCTTGAATATTTTTCAGAGATCTCAAATATTGTTCTTTCTGCAATGAATGAGCAAGTCAATGAAGTGTTTCTTTTTCTTTAGAAGAACTGAAAAGACCGAGTATGACAAAAATATTAAGCGGTAATAGACATTTACATCCTAAAACTGTCTTCCAGCTAAAAACCAACCAAACTTCCAATTTTCATTTGGGTTAGGTGAATGTTAGGGCTACCTTGAATCCTAAGATTTAAGAGCAGCAGGGTTGAGATATGTATGCCTTAAATACCAGATTTTCTGAGCACGTAGGGGTACAGCTGGACACTGTGTCTTGGCTGTGGCCTGAATTTGGGCTCTCCATCCTCACCCTCCCTAGGTCCTCCAGCCAAGGACATTGGTCCTGCAGTGACAACCTCTGCTGTGGTGCTGGTTGAGGGATCAGACACCACAGGAGGTAAAGCCTCCTCCCCCTCCATGTGCACACAGACATCGCAGCCTCTGGCTCTCCAGGACGCAGTGCCCCGAGCCAGACTGGAGGGTGAAGGATTGCGGTTAYCCAGGCTGCGAGAAGTCTGACTAAGCCTGGGTTTTGTGTGGGAAACCTAAGCAGTGCTCTTCTTTTTTTTTCATATGTACAAAATATAAGTGCAAACAAAATGGATTGCTGTCAATTTTTTTTTCTATCATCTACTTTGCCTCTTAGCCTCTAGATTMAAAAAAATAGTCGATGCAACTTGGAAAATCCCATAGGATCCATTAGAAGTAAGAATCTGAGTACAAGTGCCTGCTCTTTTATCTGATGGTGTGACATGGTAGAACACGTTAGGTGGTGTTTCTGCTGTATCCTTTTGTATGGCTTTGAAGCACTGTCACTCCCAGGCTCCGTTCTCTGTTCTGAGTGAAAGTCGTGCATTCTGTGAATAGGATCAGAGTTTCCTTTCTGGACTGATTAATGAGCACAGGCAGATGAGAGAGACTCAAATCCAGCCCCAGGAACCAAAATGTGTCCATTTTTTCTCTCCTCATCTTTTGCTTCACTTGTATGAACCACCTCCGCACCCAGAAACATATTTGCAAAATCTATTTTCAGCCTCACAAGGCAACATGATACATATCGGCTCACTTTTGTCAACTGAAAAGATGTTGATTGGTTAAAAATTACAGACTAAACCTTACTGGAAGTAAACTGTGAGAGCTTTATAGCCATTCATGTATACCGTCTACAGAGCTGATACTATTTTTACGACTAAACATTAAGATGTTCTTTAATGCATAGACTATGCTAATGTTCGTATGCAATTACTGGGATTGCACAGGCAAAGGCTATTTTGTTCTGCAACTGCAGTAATTAAATGCACATAAATTAGATACCTTTTTGTGGAACAGGAGTGTTTGAAATGAAACATTTCGCCTCTTTATTAGTAAAGCTCAGATGGCTTGTTAGGGCTGGACAACTGATGTGACACATCCATTTTTACTGGGGTCCTTAGGGGAAAAAAATGGTTGGTTTTGGGTCTGCAAAATTCTGTTATCTTTCAGTGCTGCTGATCAACGTTATCATTTAGAAACGCCGTGAGCATCCGCTTACGGCTGTTCTCCTGTCACCCCATGGCCATTACGTATGGCAAGAGATTGGTTTCCAGCTTGCCCCATCAGACTCTTGTGGCAAACAGTGTGGAGACCGAGCTCTCCGTGGGGCCGAAGGATGCCCTGAGTGGGAAGGGGGAGGAGGAAGAGGAGGGGAGCAGCACTCCTGGTATGCCAGGGGCTTTCTCAGCTGGGTAAGGTCAGCGAGTGCGACTGTCCGCAGGTCTGATGTCCTACATGCCAGCCAGCAGCAGCGCAGAGCTGGTGTTTTGCAGAGAACGCATCCCTTTTTACATGGAAAGTGGGTTTTCTGTCCCCTCAGACACTATAYATTCAAGCAGCAGATTGTCAGATTGTTATATCTCACTGTCAGGCTGGAATATCTCACTTAACGTTTTTCAGTAAAGGTCACTGGCAAAAGAGGTTATAGTCTGTGTTGGTCCAGCAGTAAATTCTTTATTCTGCCTTAAACATTTTGTTGTCTGTGCCTCTCTCTGGAGGACTTGGGTGCCTTCTGGATAGCTGTTTGCTCGCTGGAAAACAAAATTGCTCTTTTCACACAGAGGCAATAATGYTTCAGGGTATAAATTATAGTCAATAAAAACATGGCTGTAAAATAGGCATCATGCTCATCCATAGTCTGAGGAGCACTGGTGTGTGCTTTAATGTTATGGACAAGATTGCTAAAATTACAGCTTTTTATCTCTTGCACTTATCCTGTAACATACACTCTTGTAATATCATCTGATTTTAACATAACATTTTATGTGCAGTTGTAGTGGGCAGTCCCACCAAGTTAAAATCTCTGAAGCACTAAAAATCAACTTTGTTTTACTTATTGTTTTGAATGTTATTGCTTATTTATTCTTAATATAACAAATGCAGTCCTGGGGACAATATAGCCAATACATCTGCTGTCATTGAACAGGTCGTGCAGTACAAACCAACGGTCCATCTGCTCCCCACATAAGACAGGCTGGCCAGCTGTTTGGGCTGCCCATCTGCTGCTCACATCAGCCAGGCTGCCCGTCTCCAGCGGAGAGATGTATCAGACACCATTTGGGTTTAATGGGAGGGTAATGGAGCAGGAGAAATTAAGGCTGCGGTGTTCAAGGGCCTTTACTTCAATGCGTTTCATGTCTGTTGGTTTGCGTGTGGTGGTCAGGTCTATCCCATCCAAAAATGGCAGCTGTAAAGTCAGAGGGGCTTGTGCCTCCCCTCGGGACCCCGCTGCTTTCGGCTGTCTGCAGCTCTCGGTCCCCTTGTGCTCTTCTGGCTCTTGGCAGCAATGGAAATAACTCCTCTCGGCCCTGGTTGTTGGGTTACCTGTCTGAATATATAGAGGCTTCCTGGTGCATATCACTTGATTGAATTAGTCTTTTGCCTTGCTCAAAGTTGAGTAAGCAAAGCTGGTGGAGATATTGTGTGAGGAACAGGAAAGGTCAGGGAAGGAGATGTTGTCAGCCAAGGCATTGATCTAAGAGACTCAAGATCAAGGCTTGATTCAACAAACTTCCTAGGTAACTCTGCCCAAAAACTTAATTGCCCTGTACATCAGTTCCCTCATGTGTAAAACTCAGATACTGGCACTGTTATTCCCTGACCTGAAAGATTCCCACTCACTCGAATGGAGATTGGACCACATCCATAGATCATGCACTGCAAAAGGATGAGCAGAGAACTGGCCTGTTCCTTGTGTTTGCCTTTCATTCCTCCCAGACCAGACCATGGTATTTAAAGAGAAATAACCTTAGAATATGCATGTTTTAAAAAGGAAAAATAGAGCAGTAAAGCTGCTCAGACACAGCAAAGCATGCTCGGTACACATTGTATTTTGGGAAGGACAGCTGAGCTGTGCTCAGGAAGGCTGCTGAGCTAGAAGTCAAGTTCAGGAAACTTTGCTGTCGTGAAACATTTTAGTTCTTTTTCCTATGTAAAATCCTGATAGGTGTGAATAGGCTCTTCCTCCCAGTTGTATAGGATTGAAAAGAACCACCACAGCTTTCCAATGTGCCCTGGCAAGAGCCTGTGGGCCTGTGCCTGCTCAGAAGGGAAGTTGCTCACAGAAATTGCTATTTTTGGTTCCTCAAGGCAACAAAGGCAAATGATAGGGGTAAGTTTTTTTGAGAGGCTCTTGGAGAGCAGTTACTGTTAGAGGACTCTAAAGAAGAGACAGTTCTGGAGGAACAGAAAAGTGACATTCACCTCCAAGAGATTTTGGGCTGCTAATCAGGTTCTCTCTGCCAGTCTGTGAATCATTATGATAATAATATAGTAATAATAGTAATAAACTGTGACCATCTGCAGAGGAACATGAACCATTTATCCACTATCTTTATTAGTTCTTCTACAAATTCATCATCATGGCAAGAAAAGTAAAAAATATTCTCAGGTCATTAATTTCATGTTGAGATCATCATTCACCACTGTATTTTCTTTAATGCCAGAGATTTTTCCCAAAGTGGTCTTGTGTRTGTGTTTTCCCATGTATTTTCAAAGTTGTTAATGCCCAAGGGACAAGGCAGTGATGTGGAAAATAGCCAGCCCCCATGTGATTTGATCTCATGATGATGCCACAGGCTTTCTGGTTCATTAAGGATAAAACAAAATTTAAGTCCAGTTTCAAAAAGCTCTAAGGCTCTAACTCCTATGCAAATGCCTAACAGCCCATATCTATTAGTCTAACTAAGAATTAAGTATCTAAATATTTTGTTGTTTCTTGGCGTACATATTTGACTGTGGGTCCCTGCAGGGTAGAGCAGAGGATGGTGAGGAGGGACCAGGGCACCTTAATTCTGGGCAGAGACAGGAGCTCATGCATAACCTTTTCTTTCTATGGAAAACTTCATAATCCTAGCTGCCTGACCTCCAGTTATTTCAGCTGCTGCCTCTGAGGATTAACCCCTGTATTTCACTTTGTGCTGAAGCTGCTGTGAAAAGCTGGAGCCTGGCTGAAGTCGGGAGTTGTTTGGAAAGAGGATAGTGCTGCTGAAATGGGGCATCCTGTGAATGTCCCTCAGTCACGGTGGTTTCCATCTCCTCTCCCCAGCCTTTTTTCCTCTGCAAGGAAGGAATGAGGTCAGAAGGACCCTGGATATTTTCATTTTTTAGCTGGCCAAGAAGTCATTGACCTTTCCATGCAAAGAAGGTTATGGGAGTTGCTGGCACAGAGTTATTTTGTAAAGCTTTTGACTAGAAATAGAAACTTCAGATAGACCTGTTCTGACCCTGATCTTACCACACACAAAACCACTCAGGTTTCCATTTGTGGCCCAGACAAAGATGGTGGGCCTTTTCTTTTCTTTTTAAAAATGCCTCTAACTCACACTTTACCTAGAAACTGYGCAGAACAAAGTCACTCTTCAGAGGTTAAGAAATTTCTGTTTGAGTTTGGCTGGAGGATAGATCCGGGAACGGTGTGTGTCTTCTGAGCAGGYGTTTCTGAACTCAAGTGAGGGAATGTGTAACTCCTTGGAATTAACTGATATTTTTTCCTTTGAGTGTCCTGTAGTGCTCTTATTTTCAGTGTCATTGCTTAAAGAACATATAATGGCTCAGAGAAGACATTCTTCTAGCTGGAAAGACTTTGGAGAGAAGTTTTAGGGATTAAGTCCCAATCCTGTTGCTCTTTGTGCAACCTCAGAGCAGCCGGCTCACGGGCACCCTGTGACACCYTGATTACATCACTTAGTGGCCACGATGCAGCTGTGGGTGGAGGGATGCAGCTCTCTCCGGTGCAGCCCGGAGATCCTGAGTCTTCCAGAACAGACGGAAAGAAGAAAGGCTTTGTTTAATGCAAGACAGAAAACAAAACTTCTAGTCCATAATTGCTGCTCTATTTGTATTGTTTGCTTTAGACATTTAAAGCTTGTTAAAATCCCAGGAGAGGAATGTGATCAGTGACTTTGCCATCTTGTAATGTTTTGGCTGTCCCAAGAGCCASAAAAGAACTGAATTGCAAGCTACCAATGAGATTCTACCAAGTTTCCAAGCGGCTCAATGCCCCCTTCTGCTGTCACAGCAGAGAGCACACAGCCGCAGCTTTGGGAACAGCAATCAGGTATTTCAGTGGCTGCCCGGCTGGTGTGTGCTCCGCTGCCCATGGCCTGGGTCTCAGCACAAAAGCTTCCCTGCCCTATAACTCCCAGGGYTTGTAACCATGTATGGTATAGATCTACCCTAATTGCATATTTCTATGGCAGCTTGTATATACGGTTTGTGGCATCTCATGAGCAAACCCGATTGTAGCTAGTCATGAACGTGGCAGAGGGAAGAAGGAATTTATCTTATCACTCCTCAGGGCACCCTTTGTGTTGAGAGAGAAGGAATATGGGGCAAYGGAGAAGGAAAATCAACCGGTTTCATTTTTAGAAGAGCAGGTTAGAGAGACCATACAGCTCCCCGGTTCACAAACATGGAAGAAATGAAGAGCGCTCTCCTCGGGGAATCGGGGGTTTCAGACACRGATGCTGCAATGCCCAGAGAAGAACTGCTGCCGAGACGTCATTTTTAAATGGGCAGAAGTGGCAAAGATCTCCCAGTTCCAGCTCTACCGGTGTTGGTCCCTGCCATTTTCAGTTCCCGTCCTGGAGAACCTCCCGTACAGCAGAGACAAAGTGGCAAATGAGGCCAGCTGGGAAGCAGCAGGTTTCCCAGCAGCACCAAGTCTGCTGCGCACTTGCTGGTCCTGCCCGTTAGTGAAGGTGGAGGCTTCTCATGGAAGAAAGCATTTGCTTGGGGAGTCTAGAAGTGGCTTCCCACAAAACTGTACTGGAGAGTCCTGTGGGCGCTGAGTTGCCATAATGGCCCTATGCAGGGAGCAGCGTGGCTGGGTGGTGGCATGTCTGGCTGTCCTGGAGGTGGCTGTGACCTTTTGGCTGCAGCATCTTGCTCTGTGGTGGCTGGTGGATCCTGGAGGGCAATGTTCCCTGGGCTGCTTTTCTCTGTTCCCATGAAACAGAGCCCAACGCCAAAAGTCCTGGAAAGGGAGAAGGACTCCCACTGCTGAATGTGAGCTCAGGGCTAGGTYACCACGGGAGGGAAGTGCTCATGGCATCGATGGGGCTGCAGGTCCTCAKGGAAACGCCAGTCTGCTTTTCCTTTAAGAAAAAAAGTTTATAACCAAGAAAGACTTTGGGATTGATAATCCCAAGTCTCCTATTTTAAGATCTGGGAACAATCTGATGCTGCAGAAATGCTGTTTGGGAACTTTCTGAAGAAATATTTTTGTTAGAAGATGACTGTYGAAGCTGAAGCTCCTTATGCGAAAACGTCAGTTTTCAGGGCTCCCTTCTTTGAAACAAGTTTAAAATGAGAGTTTAAGAGAAGCTTTGAAATGGGATTTTCTGATGCTTGATTCAAAACAGCTTTTATAATGAAATTTCAGGTAGTTTATGCTAA
This sequence comes from Oceanodroma leucorhoa, assembly GCA_030449065.1. NCBI lineage: Eukaryota > Metazoa > Chordata > Aves > Procellariiformes > Oceanodroma > Oceanodroma leucorhoa. The sequence continues at coordinate 5,768,397 of JASVER010000063.1, forward strand.
AAATTAGTATTAAAAAATGAACGAATTTTTAAATTACAAAAAAGATCTTGAAATTATAGACATAAATCATTTAGATTATCCTGTTTACATGATTTTTTTTTTAATGTTCTAATTTGGACATAGATTTTCCATCACTCTCYACTGCAAATTTAGTCTAGGAACTGGGGTGAGGGGCACGCACYTCCTACCAGCAGCTCTCTCCTGTTCATTGGTGGCTGTCATCTGCTCCAAAGAAAAAAGGGGCTGAGTCTTCTAAAGCTCCTTCCTCACTGTGCTTCTTTAATCTCTCACACATGCCCCGTAACTCTTGATATGTAGGCAGTTTGGCTTTGGGATTTGTGTTTGTTTTGTACTGGGAGTATTGGTAATTGCTGCAGCTAGGTACAASCATCTTACATGTCTGCATGTCTGACGGGTGGACTTCAGAGACACTAAAAGGCTGTCAGGGCCAAAGGCAGAACATTTTCTCCTCCCGAATATGTTACAGCAAGTCCRAGGGTGTCCGCAGGGAAACGATTCATCCCTGCTTGCAAACACTTTGTCATCCCAAATGGCAGCCCTGGAAATGCCACTGCCGGGCTCCAAATGCCGAGACCAAGGAGGCAAAGTGTGACTTCATGTCTCTAAACGATCTCCTTGTGGCACATTGTGGGATAAGTAGGGTATGGACTTGCTGAAGGCTCAGGCAGGTTTCCTCCTTTCCATCCCTTGTGGGAAAAGAAARTAAAATCCCATGCCAGCCCCAGGCTACAGCCTCTCAGGTACCTGTCCTGCTGCATGTCCTCTGCTCCTGGGGCGCCTAATGGGATTCATTTCCTCAGGACCTTTGGAGGAGAAAGGGTGTTCATATACCTCGATTAATAATCAACCGAAGCTCTTTGGACCTGTTTCCATGGGGACCGCAGCATGGCTTAGGCTKATCTTCAATGTAGTCAGTGTGGATAATAAAAGCAATGAAGATACTGCAGAGCAGACTTCCAACCTGTGCCTCCGTGGGTGGGTGCACCGTGTCGGGGCTGTTTCCCTCCCTGCTGCYATTGCTTATGTGCAGGGTAAGTCTGGAGCTGGAGAGGGACCCCTGGCAGCGYGCTCTGAGGCTGAATTTCCAAAGCCACAGCGGGGCTAGCACAGTAACAAATGACGGAAGGGTCATCATTTGAAGGATGCAGTGAATAGGCAGCAATGGCAAAAGGTCACTGGGGAGTGAAGTTTACAGGAAGTCTTGCTTAAAACCTCTGCTAAGACCCTACTTAATGCCTGAAATTGTGTTCTCRGTTGAAGAGCTCTGGTGTGGTTGAAAAGCCACCAAATGAGCAGAAGTACTTTTTAATGGAGATGAGAAGGAATGAGCACAATTAACAGCCATTGCTAGAGACACTCCTCATTCTGGTGTTACATCTGTGTATTCCAGAATGAAAAATTCTGTTTGTCTACCATCTATACGTTAAMTTCCATTCATTTCTAGGAACAATATAGGGTGTCACATCTAGTTTATGATCTTATAGTACCTCTTCTAGTCAGAACACAAGTGAGCTGAGATAGTCAAGCATTAATTCCCTGGTTTCATTCCCTGCTTGAAGAGATGAGCTGATGCTACAGAAAAAACTCCTAGTCTGCCTGGTCTTTCTGCCCTGATCTTTTGAATGTCCAGCTGAKGTAGCATGTGAACAGTGTTGTGTATGTGCCCAGGGGACTACCTCCGGGCATTTCAAGTGAGACAAATAGTTGAGAAAGCAAGAATTCTTGYGTTTCAAGCATATAAATGGCAATCCGCATGACGAACACGTGTGGAAAGCGCAGTAAACAATAGGTGTGAGAGGCTGCTCAGATTCTGCAAGAGAGCATCACTGCAGTAGAGAAAGAGGCAGGCAGACTCAAAGGATGCCAGCATGTTCCTCTCCCTCTTTTGATAAATTTAATATCTCATCATGCACTGCAAAAGCTGCTGGACCTCTGCGAGCCTCCYAAACCGAATGTGCTCTGGATGTAGCGAGAAGATAGTGTTGCGTGCTGACCAGTCGTACATTCTGGCCTCCCTTGGTTGGGTTTGCTCAGGCAGCACACTCGCCTTCCATTCCCGTCCCAGTGGGGCTTTTCATGCCACTTCAGCAGGTCCACTCTTCACAACAGTCACAACTGATTGCCCTCACCAGTCATGTTGCCTCTGTGGCATGAACAGAGGCCACTTCTCAGAGAGATAGGCAGCACAGCATCGCTGCCAGTGACAACCAGCCTGATTGCATCCTGTCACCCAGCAGCACCTTCAGTGAGGTCCCTCAATAAAAAACAAAAATGCCAACAAATAGATGTAGGGYCAATCAATAGGTCTGCAAAGCCTGCAAGAAACAAAGCCTTGTCTTATGTCTCCTYAGGGTGGAGGCACTCCAGGACTTCCCCTGCATTTCTCCAAAAATTGTCTCTTCCTCCTACTCCAGCCTGTCTTCTTCTGAGCTCAGAGGCTGTTTTCATGCAGCACCACTGAAGCTTAGCTCAGCTCACAGCTTCCAGTTTCTAATCCTGTTATCCAGGACCCTGTTGTTTTGTGAACAGTCATGTGTGAAGAGCAGGCAAAGCTAGCAGATGAAAAAACTTTGTGGAAAGGAGTTCGCATTATAGTAGTCGTGTGTTCTCCACTCTCCACATCATCTTATTTCCACATCTCTTTTGCAAGGTGCACAAAATATTTATCTGTTGTACAATATATGTACAACATATATTGCATTGAAGGTCTTTGGATGACACCCAAATCTTCTTCTGAAGAGGTAAATYTCATCATCTCACCTTCTGTCTTGAGGGTGAGTTGATCATGCCAGCAGCTAACAAGATAATAAAAAGCATCCTATTTCAGACAGCCTGGCTCTTCATCATCTTTTCCAAGATCAACTCATTCCTCAAGGTCTGAGTAGCAATGTACTCATGCCCCCGGCTTCACAGGAGCTCCCACATAAGCAGAATAAACCAGAGAGAAAACAAAACAGGCTTGTTTTGAGTCAGGATGCTGCAAGAATTACATGTTGTACAGCTCCCAGCACAACTGGAGCACATATTTGGTTGAGGGGCTAGGGGAGTTACGGAAACAGAGACAACATGACAGCAATTAATTCCTTCTCACATGCCCCAAGCTTACATCTCTACAACTCCACTGCCTTCAGAAGAGCTACTCCTGCTTCCACCAATATATGAGAGGAGACCCAAAGGTGGGAGAAACAATGTGTTTCCTTTGAAAAGGGGTGCTAAACAGCCAGAGCAGATGGCTTTGGCAGTCAAGATAATAAGAAGTTGAGTGGTAGATTATTTACAGCATTTTGGCTCCAAAACAGTGATGAATATAATATGAACACTTAGGCTAAGCTCTGCTGAAGGACTGGCAATGACTGCTGCATGTTTGCAGAGGAGCATACAATGTGCAACAAGTAAACAAGGAAAATCACTATACTGCATAGGATAAAATGCTCTCGTCCTACTCCAGGGATCGAAGCAGAATAAGTGTCTTTTTCTGCTTAGGATTAATGGCATTATTTTGGCTAACTATTCCGGATATTTCCCTCTGCTTCTTTTAGCTTTCTCAAAGAAAGGAAAAGAATCTTTATCTGTGAAAAATGTTTTCATTTGAATCTTGGATTTTTCAGATATTAATTTTCTACTCCCACACCTCTGTAGTTCATGTGTCATTAAATGAAATAATGAAGCCAGCATGGCTTGTTATCTAATGATGATTTAAGGGCTGACTGTGACCTCACTCTTACACCCATTTTGCTCTCCCCTTTTTCTGTTGACTGCAGTACAGTTGGTCCCAATTGGTCTCATGGAAATGATGTGAGAATCACTTCAGACCTTATCCCAAGCTGTGCAATGAATTTGCTTTCAGCTGCTCTGGATGGTTTGGAGCCAAGCCCTTAGTCAGCTCCAGCATTTAACAGTTCCTTTTGGAAAGTCATCTGAGAGATCACCACATTTTTTTGTAAACTTGTCCAAAATGATCTCTTCAAATTGGGAATATGATTTTTCCCACAAGGTTTCCAGTGTTCCTGTTTTTTAAACATGGTTCTGAAAAGCTTTGAGAACAACATGTATTAACTATGGTGATTCAGTTCAGATCAGCCAGTTCTACAGGACAAAGAGATGTAAAAAATAATAGTCATCGTCGCTGTCCCACTCCCTCCCCCTTGAATTTTTTCAAAACATCAGCAAGCTTTTGATTTCATTAGAAGAGTCCAGTTCAATGCCAAATTACTTGATCCATGGACAAGTAATATGGGACAGTGCCAAAGGCCCTAGGATTCAAGCTGTGAAAGYTGGGTTTTTTCCCTCTGTCCTGATTACTGTGTAAGTCCTGTGCTACAGAAGCATAAAGTTCTCTTTCTGTCAAACTGGGATTTTGCTAGTCCCCTTTCTTTCTGTGCAGTGTTTTGGGATTAGAAATGAGAAGTGCTAAATAAGTCATTAGTCGTCATCTAACTAGGAGCACCAYGGCAGCTTGTGCTTCTAATTCTGGTGGATACGTTTTGGGGAGAGGACTGAGGACCCCAAAACGCTGCATCAGTCAGTGCTGTCAGTCCCGCACATGCAGGCTCCAGGGAATCCCATCAGGCTCTCAGACAGGATGGCTATTGACACATTGTATAGATATGAAAAACATAAAGACTTGAAAAATATGTGTGTGATAAGTTACTCTGGACCCATGAATATATTCAAAATGCGAGTCATGCTCTCTGAGAAAGGAGAATTCAGAAAAATCACCATTTAGTCAACTTCCTTGGCAGGAGAGCGAGTCTGATGGGAGAAATCAGTGTACTGCGAAGGCCCTGGGCACGCCAAACCCCAGCAGCCTCACAAATGCCTCCTGCGAAGGCAAGTCACAAATGTGATGAGTTTCCTTGAGCTGTTCAGCCAAGGGGAGCACGGCGTGCGCAGGAGGGCAGCTCTGACCCGCAGGTGTAACTGGAGTAAGGGGGACACAAAAGAGGGCATGGGGAAGGATGGGACCCTCTTCAGGTGCTTCCAAGGACTGTCTCAGAGCCCAACATAATGCCCTAAGGAGGAGATTAGCTCCAGATGTATTTTATGTTTGTAGGCTCTTTCTGTGAGTGTGTTCCCCGTTGTGTAACTCAACTCTTTGCTCTGAGTTTATCCTGCAAAGTGTTTGAAGWAAAACCTCAAATGAATCTGCCAGGCACAAAATGCTCTGCTTTCTTCCAAGCAGTAAATGTAGATAAAACTGAATTGCAACCCATTGAGGTGCTTGCAAACCAGGTCAAACGCAAGGATCTCACAGGCTGGGATGCATCTCTTGTGACAAAATTTGGGAGGAGACTGCTAATATATAGGATTAGATTTTGGTGGCAGTAAAGAGGAATAAATAGCTATTGCTAAATAGTAAGATTTGGGACTCCCTGGCAAAAATTTGGCAGTGAGGAAACAATCTGAACAAACATGATAAAAATGAGTGCACAGGAGGTACTAAGCTGAAGGTTGTTCATTTGAGTCTGAATTCTGAAGAGATCTGTGTTGTAAATATTCGTTACTCTTTGGTTAGGTCTCCTTCCCACAGTCTATCAAATGGTGTTATATGGTGACTATTGACGTATTTTTGTCTCTCACTCAACATTTTTAGTGAACTCAGGTGAATGATGCTTCTCTGCAGAGAGGAGCCTATCYGTCTCCTTCTACTCCTTGAACTTTGCTCCTGGTGCATCCAGTTTAACATGGGGATGGTGGATGGGTTGTCTTTTCAGAAGGCTGATGGCATGTGGGAGAGGCCAATGAGGTGTAAAAGTTTCACTCGTACTTAAGAAACTCAACGTGGGTGGTTTGTCCTGTATCTCTCCAGCAGCTGAGCCTTTCCATGCACTAACTGTGCTTCTGTGGGAAACCACAATCCTACCTTTCAAAACTTTGCTTGTTTTCATGAAGTTCTATTTTATTTTAAGGCATTCTATTGTCATATGTTTTCATAGCTTCAGGTTAGCATTACAAGCTACTGTCAGCGCCAGAGATCATATTGTCTCACATGTATCGTCAAACAAACAGTGCTGCAATATTGATGTGTCATTACCATGTCAAGGTAGTACTCTGAAAACTTGTTTTTTTAGTGAACAGTGGGACAGGTACTTATTTAACCTTATCATGGCTGCTTCTGAGATGTCCAAGGTTTCATTAGACCTCTTTGAAACTGCTGGAACAAGAGGAAAACTGGGGAGCCTCCTCCCTGCCTCTTCTCTACATCTGCCCCATGAAGCCCATGACACATGAGCACAGGTCAGACCTATTTGCCTATTCACATCAGGAATTCATTTCTGCATGGGACTTTTCAAAGTTTATTCCTGTCTGGGTGTAAAGTCCCACCTCAGCGCAAATGTGCAATTCTGCATCAGACACGRGGAGGCTCCTCCGAGCTCTGGAGTGAGGCACCCGGCATCCCCGGCCTCTCCGCATCAGACCTAACCACCGTCGTTGAGAAAGCTCACAGATCTTCCCTTCTCACACCATCACRGCCTCACTTCCCATGCTGCTAGAGCTGCTGCCCTTCATTTCTGACCCTTGCTACGTAAACAAGCTCTCTGGTCTAATATTTCAGGCCCTGTGGTTTTAGCCTGTTTAATTGCTGTAAGGTCAGTGAGCATGAGATAAACCTGGAAGCTGCCGGCCAAGTTCGCAAAGGCCGTGCACTCAGCTGGGTGACGTTTCTGGGTCTGTCTGCTTCTATGTACGGAACAAGATAACATTTTAATGCTGTATCCTGTCCAGGAGAGGAGGGAGGCAGGGAGGTCCTGTCACCTGCGAGGAGGAGCGCGGTGGCCTCCATYGCTCGGCCTCGCCATGCGGCAAGCAGCCGGCAGGAACGGAAAGAGGAGCTTGGACYCTGCTGTTTCCCAGCGGGATGCAGAGGTTGTCACAGGCTGGCGTTGCGGTGTGCTCCGTCACTACTGTTGTCCTCYAACACCCAAGTACGGCCAGAGCTGGACCCTGGGGTGGCTCCGAACAGACACCTGAGGCTGTGTGAAAGGATCGTGCTCAGACGAATTTTTCTCTCCTCTCCTGCGGGTGAATTGGCTGGAAGGGACACAGCAAATTACTTTTGCCTAGGCTGTTTCTTTAGCAGCCAGATAGAGAAAGAGCCCCAGAGCAAGAGGGAGATTGTCTCAGGTTGCAAAGGTAGAGAAACAGCTTAATTGAGTCACAGATGATGTCTCTGTTTTGATATTTAAATAATTGGCTGGCTCAGACACTGCTCTGTACACAGGTAGTAAACACACGTTCCCTGAAGTCAAAATGCAAAAATCAGGGTTTAAGATTTTTCCTCCCTAGAATATTAAAGGGCAAACCTATAAACATCAAGTGTTTTGGAATAAAATCACATACTAATTGACTTTTACAATTAATTCCTCTTTTTATTCCATTGTACTGGGAGAGCCATGTACTGAAAGACTTGTGGTATATTCCACTTTGGACTACATTATCTTGTTCTGTAAGTTTATTAAGATATTTCTCAGGTACTGAATGAATCAAATGGAATATGCAGTTCTTGCTTCCTTTCTTAGGTCTCTCATAAAAACTCCTGTAGGGTTTTACAAAGGATAATGTTCTTTCTTAAACCAGAGTATAAGATGATATAGATGAAGTATAATTCTCAGTTGAATCATATAAGTCACTGCATAAATTTCTCCACACAGTTTTTATTAATGCCTGCAGGTTCTTAAGGTAATGCCTGTAGCAGTAGAACTGATTTCTACCCACTTTGTCTCTACGAGTTTCTAAGAGACTTTTGTARAGGGGGAGATGGGGCAGAGCATCAGAGGAACTGATGCACGTGAAATGGGAAAGCGTTGAGGCTCGCACTCCTCTTGAGTGGCTGTTCACGCCAACAGAAAGAGCGTAGACGTGCCCAGAGACAYCCCACTCCTCAAGGGAGCTTGTAAGCCTAACGCCCGGGCTGTGCAGTCTCCAGSCTCCCAAACCCACGTGCTGCCTTCCCGCAGCGGTATTTCAGGTCTGGGGGATTCCCCGTACAGTGCTGGCCACCCGCTCTCCTCCTCGGCAGGGTCTGGGGGCGCGAGGGAAGGCTTCGGGAGCCAAAGCACCTCTGGAGGAGTGACAGACAGCCCTACAGGACCTCCGGAATCAGTCCTGGCTGGGAAACCTGAGCCATTTTGCACCAGTGTAATGGTTTTCCAATTTTCCGGGAAAGGAGCGGGAGGCGGGAGCTGGTGCGAGAGGGACGGGGAGGCTCCGGATGCGATGGCGTGGGGCTTCCCCAAATCCTCCTCAAATTAGAAAGGTTTCACAGAAGCATGTCAGTACCGACTAAGTGTTTCATGGGAAATGTCAAATCATTTTGACTTTCTTGTTTAGTTTCAATAACATCAAAGGTGTTTCATTTTGCTAAGGTAAAAATGTTTGCCTTTGATTTGATCATTTCAATTTGTGTCATTTCGGTTTCTGAGTTAGATGAAAATACAAGCTTTAAAATGTGAATATACAAGAGTATAAGGTACATATGCTGTTTAGTCTTTCATAGTGGATTATGACTTTGCAGTTTTAGCACAAAGGATCATAATTCATCAAACTGAAACAATTCAACATTATCAAAGCACGTTATCTCACGTTCTCTTCTCTGTTTCTCCAAAGAAAACATAAAAATGACGGCTCTTCAGACTATCACAAGTTTCCACAAAACAGATTTTTCTGATTAGCTTCTCTAAAGTAAAGATAAATACAGCATCATACCTGATGAGTTTSGAGAATTGAGAGCTCTCTGTTGTGCATAAAATCAGGGGATATCAGAGTGGGAAATGTGCAGACTTTTTCCATTGCTGTTTGTCCCTCTTTCCCTCATCAGAAGTGCCTTTGGGAGGAGTACTGGTAGGGCTTATCAGCATATACTTGTTTGTTTTTTTTTTTTTTACTGTGCATAGAAAAACTGAATCATCTTGGAAATGTATTTTCAATGCTGCCGTTGGCTGGCTCTTGGTTCAAGTTGAACCGATACTTGCTGTTATTTCCACTTCACATGCTCCACRGTTCTCTGCTAACTACTTTCCCTAGCTGCTACCTTCTCCGAACAGCTCCGTCGCTGTTGTGCAGTTCCCAGCTCCCAGCTGGGTTGCTCGGGGACAGCCCAGCTCGCGGGACGAAGGGCCACCCCCKCAATGACCGCTCCATCTGACTTTATATCTGCAGTGAAAAGAGAGGATAACAAACCCAGCACTGCTTCAAAGCAGTTCATATAACGCATTAAAAGGCTGGGTGTATAGCAACCTTATAACCGTCTTGGCTATTAGAGAAAGAARCAAGCCAGAAAGCACTGCAATATGGGAGAAAAAGGGGGTATTCGATTTCATGTCTATTTTATTGCAGCTGGGAATAGAATAGCACRTGTCATGCCAGGCTGACTTTGCTCTCGTGGCTTTCTCCACCACCCAGCCATCCTCTCAGACTCAGTCGCACGTATCTTGGGGAGGGAATAAGGTTTTCTCCATCATGCAAATACCATGTTGGAAAATGGCAGCTGCTCCTGGGGAGTCCTGCTGCTTTGTCCCTGTAGGAGTTTTCAAATGAAAATCACCATAAGTAAAAAAACCAGTGGCCAATTTTTGTCTTATGCTAGCAGGGTGGGACTCTGACTGCAGAGAGTTTCCCCCAGTTTGTGCCTCTCTGTGAGAGGCAGGAGATCTCCAGGGCTTCACCGACAAAAAATGGGGATTCCTGGAGGTTCCTGGCACATACAAACTCAGAGCTAGACCTGGGGGGAACTTTGAAGCCTGAGTGTAAATGGTGCTGAGGGGCTGTAGAACTTCATCTCTCAAACACACAGAGCATTGTTAATGAAGGCAGAGTGAATTTACTTATTCACACGATTAACAATTAATAATTAAATATCCCTCCCAGTTGCAGCTGTAATGTAATCATGATGTGTGTTTACCACTTGGTTTCAGCTCATTGCAAACTGATGATTCTCAGGTTAGTTCTCCTCTGTGCCAACCTTATCTTCTCTCTGAAGGAAATTGTTAATAAATTCTTGTCTACCTAGGGGAAGCCATTCCAGATTTGCATTTTTTTTAGAGTGTATGTATTCTTTCATTCTCCTCTCAAGGCCTTTCAGTCTTATCTAAACAAAACATCCCCGTTGTCATACCAACCATGTAAATTTGTGTTTGCATATCTTTCTGGTTTTCTACTTACTTTGTTTGTAACTCAACTTGTATCGCTTCAGAACATAAATTCCTACAAAATAGAACAATGTTATCCTGCCACCTATCAATATGATTCATTTCATAAGTCGATTTTCGAGGAAATGGATAATTCTCTAGCTGCCAGACCTCCAGCAGTAGAAGGGTTTAGAAAAGTTGTGAGAGTTTTGACTTTTGGTGACAGTGAGGACCAGGGAGAGGACCCCCAGGCTGTGTTCCTCCAGAGCATCCTCAGGCTCTGGTCAGCCATTCCCAACTGCTCCATAGGAGAAACTGGTTGCAAAGAATGATTGCAAAAAACATCTTAAACCCCACACAAGCGCATGCTGCTGCATACATAGTCCAGGAAACAAATAAAATCAGAGGGATAAAAAAAAAGTGAGCATTTGGGATTTAGCCATGACTGTCTTTTGCAGCCATCGATGCAGACCACTAAGGCAACACAGTAAAAGGATATTGTTGAGCTTTCCTGTTAAATCATGTTACGCCTATTCTAATGGGAGGCTGGGGGGTCCTCGGGGCTTGACCAAGCAGCCAAGAATTGAGAACATGAGGACTCTGCTCTTAGCCAAGATGGAAATACAGATTTCAGGGTACCTAGAAGGAAGCAGGCAATCAAGAGTAGTGGATTCTTTGTTAATAGGACGTTGATAAAGTAATTTAACCTCTGGAAGACACAGCGTCACCAACAGAACTGGGACAATGGTCAATTTATCTCTGCTGCAGATGCCACTTGGTGATGCAAAATGCAAGCGATGAAAGGTAAGACCTGGACATAGGGTATTAATAGGGTGGCAGCTTCCAGAGGAAAACTCACCTCTTGTAAATAGTGTTATCAGAATGACACATTCAATTTGCTTATCTGACTAGGATGAAATTCAGCCTCCACTGTTTAGGGCTATGTATTCAGAAAAAGTATTTTTAACCTCCCCTCTGTGGCTTGCCTGCTTGCCTGCTGCAGATTCACCAATGGTATGAATATGAAAAGAACACAGCGCTGAAAATAGCATCGCAGGTCCCAATCCTGCACAGCAGTGTGCTTTGCTGGGTCTCCTTAAAATCAGTCAGATCTTATTTTATTGCTGATATCAGCTGTACTAGCCAACCTCATGGCACACTGAGGCCTCAGAAAATATACTTTTGTCTTTCCCTCTAAAAGAAGTCTCTGTTCATTCTACCATACGTGATAGAGATTCATTGGTCTTATCCCTGTTATGCACGTGTGTATTGCCAGCAGTGTGTTACTATCTCTGCAGAAAAGGACTGCCGCCTTTGGGGGGAGGACAGTGAAGTTTTATTGCTCCCTGTGACTTTATGTGTCCAGGCCTGCTTTATCCACCAAGATTCAAAGAAGTCTGTGAAATGGTTCTTGGCAGATTTGGGTAAGGAAAACATGTCCTTTTGGGCACAACTGGCATTGCACATTTGCAGGGTGCTAACTACAGGCAGTGCTTTGCAGAGCCTGTTAATTAGAGCAATTTCAGTGTATCTGGTGGTCATTAGCATAACCAAKCCCAGCTGGCAGGCATAGTCCAGCTCAGGCTGCCATGGGCTTGCATAGAGAGAACGTGAACAGAAACCAGGTAGGAATGAAATAGAGAAGGGTGAGACACTTCTTTGTAAGCCAAACTTAATGAGTCATCTGCCAGAGGGAGTGACCAAGTTTTTATCAATAAAACACGGGCAACAGCAGAGAGATGCTGGTACTCAAGTGTTACTGGGAGGGGGAACAGATGGGAACTGGCAGGCTGCAGCAGCTGGGAGGAGGAGGAGCACACAGCCCTGCCCAGCGTGAGACCGGCAGCGCGTGGGAGGGAGCCTCTCGGCAGCCTGTCTAGAGGCTGCAGGTTCCTTGGCCAACACTTGGTACAGGAGGGTCCTGACATGTCACCTTGATCCCATATTGCTGTCCTTGGACAGCAAGGTRTGGATGGGTCCAGCATGAGGTCTGTATTAAGGTAGAGGCTAAGATGGACAGACGGTCTCAACATCATTTTCTAGGTTGTGTCCTCTTCATTCAATACGAAAGCACAAAGCTCTTACCTGGACACATGCATGGACTGCGGGTCTTGGTCACTCTGCTCTGTCACCACTTGTCTTTGGTAGAGGAGACCTCTTGAATGGGTGATTCAGACTAGAATGGTCTTGTCTGAAGGCAGGATGTTGAGAGTTGGCATATCTGGGCTCTGACCCTAGCATTGCCACATCAATTTAACTAYGTCTAGACTATGCCATACGTAGAAGGGGTACACATAAAAAAGCCAGAAATCCTGGTTCTGCCACTGTCCAAGCTGAGAGCATGGACAGAGCACCCCGTAGCTCTCTTACAACCTGGATGGTTGAGTTTCCATTCTTCCGAAACCAGAATATACCTGCATACGTGTATATAAATGGCTTTTAGCCTTCCTCAAATGTGAGCTTTTGTAACTACTCATATAATGCAGTAATATTAAATATTGCAGTCACCTGGCAGAGTCTGGCCYCAGGTTTTACATATTAACAACCAAACAAGCATCACCCAGGTTAGCCTGAACATTTACATTCTCTCCCTTCTCTAGACAGACACTGCTAGTTCAGGCACTGCTGAAAACTAACCGGGAGCCCTTCAGTGGGTGAGCTACCATGGGCGGGCAGGTAGTCGTGGGAATAGATGGATCTGCACCTCCCAGTAAATCTCAGAATACCAGTTTCTGTCATTTCACGTACTTCAGTTACACCCAGCCTCTCTGTGGTACTGTGGGGTAATTAATCATCTCTGTACTCATGATGCAGYGGGAGTGTTAATGACTGCCCATAGAAAGAGTTTCTTAATTTTGAGTACCTGTATCCATTCAGCCTTCCTGACCCAGCAGGCTCTATCACCCGTGCCAGGCTTGGCACCAGGACTTGTAGATAACTTGCATCCTAGGCAGTGCCGAAGCACCTTGCAAAACAGTAAAAAACTCAACTATTGATTTACAATTAAGGTTGATCCAGCAGAAAATTAGGTTTTGCTCACATTTGTTCCCTGAGGCTGTACTGTCTAGTCCTGGCCGAGACCGAGGTAGCACTGCTGACATTGTGGATGGGCTCATGYGCTCTGGGGCTGTGTCAAAACACAATTCTTTTTGCTGGAAGTTAGTAGGAGGATTAATATGATAATGGACACATCCTTAAATTTACTTCCTTGAGCTGAGTTTGGTGGTTTTTTGGATATATCCCAGCATCCTGGAAATTCTCCATGTGGCAGAAGGACTGGTTCTTCCAAGCAATGCTTGTAGCCAACCGGCCTGTGTCCGCTGGGTGGGAGAGGAGGTGGCCTCCGGGACAGGCTGGGCATGGCAGCCGGGCTGACCTAGCGGCGTGTGCAACGGTGAAGTTTTGGAGAGGTGAAACATGGAGAAATGGATTTGGTTCTGATTTTTTAGAAGACTGAAAAATCTTAGGTTGGCAGAAGCCAGACTTTCTCTTCCTACCTCTCCCTTACCCAATTTTCTCCCTCTCTTTTCTTCTCTCTGCCATTTTTTATCCTTTCATCCTTTCCCCCTTTGTTTTCTCCTTTTTTTTAATGGTGAAATATAAGGGATATATTCAGTGAAATTAGAAAACATATCAAGAACTGCATGTGCTTTATAGATGTTATCATAAACACACTATCGTTGCRACAGAGTGCTGGAGAGATGAAAACAAGAATGCCATTTCAGCATCTTCCATAGCATGAGTCAGAGAGATTAATAGTTATCCTCTTGCAATTAGAATTTTTATTAGCACTGCCGGTGGCCCTTGGCGTGCTGTGAATGGATGCCATTTTCTTGGAGTGTTTAGTCTTTCATAATGCTTTAGAGAAAATAAAAATGGGCTGGAGTCACTCACCACATAATACTGAGGTGAAAATCATGTTTTATGCTGCCTCAGGCTGGGTTTTCAAGCTCCAGGTACGAAACCCATTAGGTATCCGCACGCAGCAAAGCTCAGCAGAGCTCACATGTCCCCAGGGCTCTGGAGCACTAGGAATGGGCTGAGGCTCGGAAGCTGAGCTGAGCTCTGCTGCTCTCCCCATTCCTGAACATTCCCGACCTGAATTCACAGAGAGGCACCTCCAACGCGGCCCGCTAATGCCCAGCAATCTGCATCAAAACAGCCATTTCATTCTCTAAAGGAACTTGCCCTTCTCTACTTTTTCTCGAGGCAGACACAGACCCCAGACTGACCCGATGAGTGTTAAACAAGCCATGGCACTCTTTTGCAGGATGCTATTTTTAAGCAACTTCATGAAAATCCTGCTATCATACAGAACAATTACATTTTTTCCCTTTCTATAGGATTCATATTACTGAACCTGGGAGAGTCAAACACCTGTACTAGAGCCAGAGAGCAAACTGGAATATATTTTTCTTTTGAGAYTTTCCCCAACGCTTTATGGTCTTCAAAATTCAGTTCCTGAGTAATGCAAGAGGCTTCTCTGTACAACTTCACATTTGCAAAGGGAATTTCTGTGTCTTGCCCTGACGTTTCTGGGAGGGCAGGAGTTTTCCACGAACCACCCTCCCGGAGCTCACACCAGCCTGGGGAACACGACAGGGTTTTTTCCAAGCCTGCCAAAAACCACGTCCTGGGGATCAAGCCCCGGTGGTGATGCAGGTGCTTCCTGCTCTCTTCCCAAATACCGCAGGCTCTGGAGCACCTGCTGGAAACAGGGGTCCGAGCACATCACAAGCATTTCAGCTGCTTTAAAATTACCGACAGGCAGAAATGCTGCACCTATGGTGGGACCTGCATTGCCTCCATCAGTGCCCTCGGGGTGGGCTTAGGATCTGTTTGCTCGGCTGCCTGCAGCCTTATGACGATCTGCCCTGCGGTGCCTACGCCTTTTTTGAGAGTAGGAGGCAGACTGCTAAATCAAGCACTCGCTTCTGAGCATCACACCCGGCTTACGCGCCTGCGCCTGTACCCGTGTGCCTCCCCGGCCGGCGGCTGCTGCAGATGCCCGGGTCCAGCCCGTGGCCGCTCGGCCGTGTGCGTGATGAGCGGGGTGTTGCGGAGGAAGGAGCCCTCGGGTGTCTGCGCCCGCCCGGCGGGGACGGATGCTGCACGGAGGTGATGAATTACCTCCCTGGGTAGTGACACCCGCTGAAGGTCTCRCAATATGCCATCCAAACAAGCCTAAGCTGAGCATACAGACAAGCCACTTGTAATTCAAAACAGGCCTGATTTTTCCTTTAAAAACCCATAATATGAGGGTTTATTTTCTGCAACTCTTCCAGGCCGGTTACCCCAACTGTTGGCAAACTGTGAGGATGGGGTTGCCATGGATACACTCCGCACTGATTCACATGAAATACATCATTGCATTATCCCTAGAGTGGTGAAAGCCTTTCACAGCTGATAATTTTTAAGAGAATGATTCATCGTTAAATATATCATGGCAGCTCTGCATTGTTTGCTCTTCCTTGGAAGCATAATCTGGAAATAGGCAACTCTTGGGATGCTCCTGAAGTCAAGAGTGAGATCGTGAGCAAGATGCCTGCCGCAGAGCGCAGTGGCACTTGGATTTCATTCAGCCTGTGCTGAGAGCAGGAGAGGGTCCTGTGCGGCATGGCTGCCCGCTCGCTCAGGGCTGGGTTTTGAGGAAGAAACACCCCACTCTGCGTCGTGTCCCACCGAAACCCACGAGAATTGCCTAGATGTTGGCTGGGATGGATGGGGGGATRAGTTTTTGCACTCACCTCTTGAGAAACTGTTCTGTACAGTTAGGGGAAAAGCAAAGTCCGCATTAGAGCCAGGTGTCTGTGAGGGGGCCATATCTCTCCCCTGGATGCTCTGCTGCATTCAATCTCCGTTACCACTTGGCGCCGGCTAGGAAGCCAGAGTGCTGTCCATGAGAAACAGAGCCGGGATGAGTCCGTGCCCATGCACACCAYGGGGAGCTTCCCTCGCCCTCCACCACCCCTCCCGGCTCCCTGTGCCCCATCCTCATCACGCCGCGGTGCTCCGCAGCCCTCCCAGCGCCACCGCCGCGCTCGGCCCTCCCGCCTGCCCTGCCAGGCACCTGCAGGGAGTGGAGGGGACCTCATCTCCTGCCACATTCCCCAAATCATCAGTGAATGCGATCAGCCAGACAGGGTTTTGAGGCACCAGCTGTGCTTCGGGGTCCAAGCGGCTCCCTGTTCATGGATACAAGGGGAAGGAGGTTTAGAAGAGGCAAACTTTTTCCTCCAGGAAAAGCTAGCATGAAGCCAGGGGTCACCAAAAGCCCCTTTTTATCACTGTGAGTAACGAGGAGGGAAGCCCGATCCTGGGACACATGGACAGACCTGGCCTGAGTGATCTGGGGCAGAGACAGAAGCGCTGAGCCCTTGGCTGTGTCTTAGCCCTGCAAGAAGGGATAATGCCAGCTCTCTCTGAGGGATAGACACGTCTCCTCGGTCCCCCCGGGAACTGCCGTGGCAGGTCAGGCACTGGCCTGGCCGAGGTCCTGCTGCCCTCAATGCCGGCCGGCACGGGCACAGGGGTGAGCACGGGGAGGGATTAGTGAGCAGCGGATGGGAGAAGTGTGTGCCACAGAGGAAAAGAAAGAGAAGATGGAGGATGAGGGAAGCACAGGCACATCCATCTGAGCTGGGCTTTCTGTGGATGACCAAGGGGAGAGCTGGAGCACCCAGCACGGGGTTGGGAGAGCAGGAATGGGGTTGGAGGTCCGGACATTGCCCAGGTGAATGTGGGATCTGCAGCCATGTATTTAACATTTTTCCTGGTAACTTCTGTATATCTGAGAGCAGAGGAAGAGCTCCAGTGCCTCCTTGCTGGGTGGTGGGTATCTCTGAGGCAGCAGCTCAGAGGCACGTCTGATGTCCACTGGCTGGATATGTGCAGAGGGCGAGGAGGGAAGTCAACATCATCTGAATTTTAGCTGTGATCGCAGGAAACTGCTGGCTCCCCAGACACCCTGCTCAGCTGAGATCAAACGATAGGTCTGCAAATATATGCAAGTGCCGTGGCAGACTGGCAGTCAGGGCTTGCAGGCTGTGCAGAGGGCATGCACATGAGCAGAAAATGAGAAGCAACATTTTTCTAAGATATTTACGTGATTTGCAACCCTTTTTCAGGCTCCTTAGCCCACTGTTTAAAAACTACTTAGGTGTCTAGGAGTGTTGGAGGATTCATATCTGGATTTTCAGGTGTAGAGGGGTGGAACACAGCTCAGAATGGGGTTACGTGTCCTCTGCAGTCACCCAAGATCTGTGAGGTGGCAGCCCTGGAGCTGGGGAAACAGGCATTACACTGGCTGCTCTGGTTTTGWAATGGTGCACTGAGAGAATTTGCCCAGAACACAATAACTTTCTTTTCTGTAGGAAATGGGCCCTCGTCAAACAGCTGCCTGCACTTAGAAAGTAACCCAAAACCAACTCAAATGAACAAAAACTGGGCTGTGTGTTCTTGACTCCAGGCCAAAATAATTCTCAGTTATTCCCAAGACAAAACTGTTTTCTCTGTCCCTAAAAGCCAAAAATGTACATTTCATGCATAATTAAAGTGAGATTTTAGYATACATCAGAGCCTAGGGTTATGTGAGGCACAAATGGGGCTTTCCAAACAAGGCTTTTGATTACTAGTCATTTTAAGTGCAGGGAATAATGGCACTTCTGAGTTCTCCAAGCCCTCAGAGAGGAATTTCTGCCACAATTAATGGTTCCTGGTATATTAGAGCTCCAGTCAGTATAGAGCTTCCCCTGGGTGGATGGAAACACTGGGGGAGACTGGAATCGCTGTTAGACCTCAAGCCCATGGGATGGAGACCCACACCATGCCGCCGCGGCTGCCAGGCTCTGCCATTGCCCTACACYGACCGCTCTCACCTAGCCTGCGGCAAACCAACACGCACCGTGAGTATTTTTGTACCTCTAATACCCAGTGAGTTTTCAATCTGTTAATCCCCGTTTCCATGCTTCTTTGAGAGCAGCCACTAATGGGTGAGGGACCAGGATAACAGTTCCCATTTGTGCCCCACTAACACTTCTGCTAAACYTCTCTTCTTTGGGTCAGACATGGCATGGCTTTTCCCAGGAGACTTTGAAAGGGCTAGCTCTGCTTTTGCTGAGGTCCAGAATAACTATCAGTATTACAGTGATGGTAGGCAAAAAACAGACTCCGTTGTGCTGGGCACAAACCTCATCCCAGTGCCTTCTCCTGACACTCCTGGTAGGGTGCATCCAGGGCTCAGGGATGTGTTTGGTCCAGTGTGGCTGGTACCCTGCGGGGTAGCCTGCAGATTTCCCATGTTCCTGCTCCCATCCACGAAGAGGTTGTAAGGGAGACACTTTACAAGTGGAGGTGTCTTCCAGGACTCCTGCATGTCATGGGCTCTCCTAGAGTACACCACCGCGTCTTCTGGCTTTGCTTTCTTTAGAGAATGGAGGGAGGACTTCTTTTCATCAAAAAAAGACTGAATTTTCACCTTTCCCCCCAAAACCTTGGAGCCACAAGAARTCGAATACAAGAGGACTAGCAGTGGTGAGAACTGAGGGTCCTAGCAAGGAGAGAAGGAGGGTGTCAGATGAGTGCTACTACATCATGTCCTTGTCTTGGGGTTTGAGTTCATTTGAAGACTGACTCTGCTTGCCCAAGGCAATATTCGTCATTATTAGCCAAATAAATTATCCAACCTTTTCTACAAGGTTAAGAGACAGCGATCAGCGCTGGCAGGCAGACGCCGGCTGGCAGTGGCAGCCTGGCACGGCAGCGTGCACGTGTGTGGGCTCCTCCGGACCGGAGGGCCATGGCCCCTGTCAGCACTGTCCGGGACCAGCTGAACCCCCYGCTCCACACGGCTCGCCCCCTTCCYCGGCAGCCCACCGCCTGCCACCAGCTTTTCACCCTATCACAGGTAACCCTCCCTTCTATCCGGGCTCATCCCAATCCTTATTAAGGGTTTGCTTCAGATAAGAGCATTGAGAAAACATGATCTCCTTTCCCCTTTCTTGCTCCCTCTCAATGACACCGTCCCCTTYCCGGTGAGAACAGGCTGCCTGTAAATCCAAATCCACTGCCTGCGCTGGGCTCTCCCTCCCCAAACCCAGGCGCAGTGCTGACCCCACGCTACCTCTCCTTCCTCCCTGCCTAATCCTCTCTGCCCTCCAGCTATGGCACAGACTGCTCACCCACGCCAGACCTCCATCACCCCCAGCACCCTCAGCATCTCGGGGTACAGCGAGGCTCGGGGGACGCCTCATGGAGCCAGACGTGGGGGGGCTTTCACCGGGGCGACGTGGAGGGTGAAAGGGGACCTGYTCCATAAATATGTGGTTTCCTTCCAGGCCAGATGAAGCCAGATATCCCTGACTTCACGTAGGGCTGGGGGCTGAGCGGGCACCCCAGGAGCCAGCCCAGAGAGAAGAGAGGCGGGGGGAGCCGGCAGAGCTTGCTTGCTGCTACAGGGCGAAGGCTGTAAGAGCTGTGGGTCCTGTAAGAGCTGTGGGTCCTGTCCGAGCTGCTCGCTCTGTCAGAGCCTGGCCCCTGTTTCTTAGCCCATGGATGTCCTGCCAAGGTGATCGATAGAAAGAGGTCATAAGAATTTGAGGCAAATGATGGTGTTGTAAGAGGCGAATGTGCAGAAGAGACGAATGCACCTCCCTCGGTCTCTTCTGATTGAGAACGAAAGCCGTGCGATTTTGGATGGATCTCCATCTGACATATATCCATATTATTAATGCTCCCACCTCTCTCTAATTCCTATCTCAACTCAAAGAGCTGGGGTGTGTTAGGCCTAATCAGCCCTGTATTAATAATTGATTTATGGAAGGAGATGTTGATATACACTGTGCTTAGAATAAAAGTCGTSCTTGGGGCAGGGTGGAAGAAGATAGAAAAAAGATGGGTTTCCTTCTCCTGTGCAGAGCCATTTAGCATCCTGGATTTCAAAGGCCTTGCAAAAACTTCCATAAGCCGGTAACAAATAAGTAGGTCACAATTAAGCTCTCGGTTTCAAAARGAATCTGCTTGGAATGATACATGATGTGTGTAATTATACCAGGGATTGACTGAGCTGCAGAGCTATTCATCGGGAAAGACACCCAAGGTGTTATGTGCTTTGCAAAGGCYGTATCTGCAGCTCGCACCCAGCACCCCGTGGCAGGGGCCGGGGCACCTTCCCTCGCCCCTTCTCCAGCGGCACTTCCAGATCCTGCTGGCAGGAACCATGAGGGTGAGCAGGGAGTTCAGATGGTCAGATCCGCTCAGTCCTTGTTGTTTGGCAACATCTACTCCCTGCAAAAAACACAGGCTAATGGGAAATGGTCAGAGCAAATGGTAATAAGGGTTTGTGTGAAATGGGTTGCAAAGAAATCAGATGGAGACCTCCCCTTTGTCTCGCAGAAAAACCCCATGCCGTTTTCTTGGAGGCAAAAATTCCTGTAGGCCATCACCACTTTGAAGGATCACCTAATCTGTGTCTTAGAGGCAGAATCTGCTGGTGGACCCAGCTAAGGAYGGCTTTTCTCCATAGGGAGCTCAGCAGGCAAAGTCAATAAGAAATCAATATCTTAATGGCCAAATAAGACCTGGACTTGACCTGCAGTCCTCTCTCAGGACCATAGTAAAGCTTTGGTCATCAGCAGGTCATGTCTCAAGGGTTGTTTTGTCTCCTGTTTGTCAAGAAAATGAAACATCTTTGGAAGGGCAGCACTGTATCAGGCCATGCTTCACGAAGTTGAGGGAGAGCCATCCCTCCCCTAATAAATAGCAGAACAAATCTCAGTATCCCACTGGCTTGCCTAAAAGCATTTTCCCTGCCTGGCACTTTGTCTACCTTGCAGCTCAGCTAGCCCAGGGGACAGAGGGATTTTCAGAGCCAACAGCTCCACAGGATTGCATGGGTTCTTCCCAGGGGCAGGTCAAGCCCTTTGTCAAAGACAGCGGGTTGACATGGGCAGGAGGGGAAGTTTCTCCCAGCAGTAGTGCTGAAGTGACCGCCTCTGACATCACTTCGTCTCTTCACATGTTTCTGCATTTCTTTCTCTGGGTTTTTGTCCCCCCATTTGAACACAGTACTGCATGTCTGGTAGCTCGTTCACTGTCTGCTCAGAGCATGGCAAGTGAGAAACACACACACAGGGCCCTGAAATGCTCCATCATGTTCCACTCTGTAAAAGAGGGATTTCCAGGTGGGAGAGCTTTTGGGTTCCTGAACAGTGGAAGCGCCGCGTGTTGGCAGGGCATCCCTCTGGGCTCACCAGCCCAGCCTAAGGCAGCACAGGGAAGGGCTCTTTTGGACGCATCTCTACAGGGCTCCTACCAGATTCCTCACAAGCTGCACTCCTCATAACCGAAACCTGCTGGATCTCAAGTGCTCAACGCTCCTGGTGCAGCCTTTATGCATGCAGCAGGTGGGAAGTGTAGAGGAAAATTCTCCTTCTCTGCTTTTGGAAATGTAGCTTTGCCCATAGGTATCTGTTTATACATGTTCTAGGGTGCATTTTTAAGTGGTTACACATTAAATAGGTATCACCTGGCTTGTAAATTAGGCTGTTCATTGAGAACCTGTATTGCTCTTTACACCTTCACTTGGCTGGATGTGGGTGAGCAGCGGCTTTCAGGGGTCAGAATGTGTGTGTGGTAAGGAGCACAGTACTTATATTCATTATAATGAAAACCAATTCTGTGATTCTTCTACCTCAGTTAAGGGACCYGAGGGAATCCCTCAATTAGGACAATTGCTGATACACTTTTATTACCCCAGGTTCTTCTTTTGCAACCCGTAACTTAACATTTGCAATTGTTCACAAAAACAGCCCACGGATCAGTTAACTTTGCGTGAGCCCAGAACTGCATTACCTATTGAATTCCTTAATGTCGTACTGTTTTCTCTCTTGGTGAATTCAGTAAATGGCATTTTTGACCTGTTTGCTAAATGCATCTTATTGCAGACTGGAAACGTTACTGGATGGTACAGGCATAGCTCTGAAGTACTCTTATACCCGCAGCATAATAGCCTGCTTGAGGAGAGGAGGTGAAATGCAATAGTTAGTGGCTCCATCTGCTTTGGGTGAAGGAATTATACAACTCTGGAAACCAGGGAGGAGGAGAGCGCTTCCTCCCAGACCTGCTTCTGCTCCCGTCGACAGCTAACGCCAGTCTCTGCCCAGCCCTGTGGAGTTCATGTTAAAAGCAAGGTTTGCACTGTTTTTCTGAAGTCTTGTGGTTCCCYGTTTGGGAATTAGTTTGGGCTGATGTAGCTCACAAAGCAGGTCTCAGGTCTGTGCAGAGACTGAGCTGAGCCAGAGTCTACAGAGAGGTGGCTTTGCACTCGCTGCCTCTCCGTGCCGGGGCTGCCGGGTATCACAGTCAGCACAGCAGCTCCCCGGATCCCCTCCAGTGGGATTACTGGGGGCAAGGTGGGTTTAGTCATACTGACTGCTACYCACCAGAAAATCAGCAGTTCCCTGTTGGCACCTAAATTCTCAGAGCTGCCCAGGTGGTTTCCACTAAAGCACTTTGCCTCCAGAAGCTTGTCTTTTGTTAAAATTCTTGATTTCCATGGCATTTTGGCTCTGCGGTCACAGCGTGCTGACTGTGTGCTAGCCCAAATGGAGTTTGGCCAGTTCTGCTGGCAAACAGGGGCTTGCATGAGAGGCCAGCCCGCACTGGAGTCTGCTCCCTGCGCRAGTACCAAGTTACCTGGACGGTGAGATGTTTTACCTGCCCGGTCTGGAGTGGGGATATCAGCAGASATGTGTGTTGTGGAAGAAAACAGTAAGGGAGATACATACTGTGTTTGATGAAGTTGAGATGRTACAACTTTGATTCAGTTTTGGAATGACTTTTCTTTCCAAGATGCATCTTGTTTTCTACCACGCAGGTAACRCGGTGTTTCTTAAGGTCATGATTTGGAGCAAAATTTTTCAGTATTCTCAAAATATTTTTATTTATCTGAAACATATTATATTTTCAGAAATGTTGTTGTGCAGTAAATGTCAAAATGTCCTTATTTCCTATGGGAAACAGATAATCTACCTCTTGACAAGCTCTAGTCTTAGCGTGGAGTTGCCTGGTTAATGGCAAAGACCTGAAGCTGCATACTGGAAACCTTCAGCTCACTTCATTGCACACCAGAAAATTATATATAATTACACAGAGCTATTGTATGGAGTGACCCTTAGTCATATTGCCTAAGCTGCTTATCGCAACAGAAATAAGATGTATATAGTAATCTTCTTATACTTACTGAGAAACCTAAACAAGGCCAGTACTGTGGTGGGGTCACTTATTTCTGGCTATAATAAGGTTACTATACAAGGAGATATTAATGTTGGAAAAGCATGCTGGAGATTTCACATTTAAGTTAGTGTAATTATTTCTGTCTTAAATAGGTGAACATAGAAGTGGTTCACGAGTGAGTATCCACCCTCCAGAAAGGAAGGGGAATGGGTAGGACATCCCCATGGGATGTATAAGTCCAAGTGCCTTGTACAGATGGGGTGATACTGTTCACTCTGTCTACTCTACACAAGTCTTGCAGAACCAGTCATTCACTGTAGCATTAAAAGATCATGCTGTCTGACAGAGACGTGTGCGTGGAGTATGTCTCAGTGTCGTCGGAGTAATGGTAAATGCTGATTTTCTGTAAAATTAGACGTGAAGATACAAGCTGGGAATCATAGATTGACATTACATCTGGATCCCCCTTCCTTTCAAAAAGTGTCCAACAAGGCCATCAGATGCCTCAGGGTGCTCCTGTTCTCCCTGCGAGCTCCTCACAGAGGCTCCCCCTTGCACATCTGCCCAGGCTCCTCCGGCACCGAGCCYGTGGGCTGAGCGGGAGCCCGGGCAGGGCAGGGGGAAGGTGGGAGGCACATCCACGTCACAGCTCTCGAGGCACACGGTGACAGCAATTCTGAGTCCAGATGTTTTTCAGCCAAAGGGTAACTCTCAGTGCCTAGGTTTTTAAGAGGCAGTTTAAAAAATAGGAAGAGCCAAGGAAGAGTTAATGGTATAAAAGAAAGGTTTACACCTTGTGTTTGAAACATCAGTAGCAAAGCATTTTTCTGTAGGGAGGAAAAATGTTTTAGCAAAGAAGTCTCTGTTTTTTCCCTGGGGAAAATATATCCTAGTTACACTAGTAATTCCCAAAGTGGGATCTACAGAGGGTCTCTGTAGAACATTTCTGGAGTTGTTCCTTGGAGGGCAGAAACAGTCAGCAAGGGAAATTTTCTCTTCCAGTACCCTGCATGAAAAAATTGGAGTCATTAATTTGCATAGGAGGGGTCACTTTCAGGGCTCAGCTTACGTGTAGGCTCCCCCCCCGCGAAGGCTTTTTTGAGACACAGCAGTGCCAGTGAAGTGAGCACAGGAAGGGGTTGGGGTAGATCTGGGGCAGGGATGACCTATTGGCCTCCCTCCTTCTTCTGGCACCAGCAGAGATTTGCATTGCTAGCAGTGATCGTGCGGTGCAAAACGGTTTTTAAAAATAAATTTGGAAGCAACCACCGGCCCAGTTCACCAGTGCTGGACGTGATGGTCATGGAAACAGTCACGGGACAGAGAGCAGGGGCGTGGGGAAGGCATGTCACAGAGATCCCGTTAATACAGAAATCATTTTCCAGAAGCACGAAACTGAGATTGAGCAATAYATTCTTGGGATAAAACCAAAGCCATTCATCTTAGCTGTAGTGAATAATTGCAGCTCCTGTTCAAAAAATGCTTTGGAGAAAAAGTCCCTGAAACAACGCTTAAAAGATGAGGGGGAACCTCTGGTGTGCTTTCGTCCTTGCTTGCTTGTATATTATGTATGAGAGAGATTTCTCCCAGGTTTTGGTTGATACCAGGCCTATTGCTGCCGGCGTGGAATAGCGGATCAGCTCTCCTGAAGACATTAAGCTTATTAGGCATGTGTCTGGAGACAGGGGCTGTGTAAGGGAGGCAAGGAAAACCTGACCCCAGAGGTGTTGGGGTGTTTGGGTGCTGAATTGTCACCTGAGCCAGCAGAGAACCTCCACTTGCTGGAAAGGCCTAATCCAAGATTGTTGCTCATTAGACTTTAAAAACACAGGATCACCAAGGCAAAGAAAGYGTCCAGACCTCAGGATTCAGCAAGGCTGTGCACCAGGCAGAGCGGTATTTCTGAGCTCTCCTGGTCTGGCTTGATTTTTGGAGGTTTAGGGTTTGATAAAACACACACACATACACACAAAACCTAGCCACAGCATCCACCTTGCCATTCCTTTATCTCTTAAAGATGAATATTCTGCAAAAGGCCGGTTCTCCCACCACAAAATGCTAAAGTGTCAGTGACCCCCTGCCTTCTTGCAGCACTCCCTTTCTCTCCCTCCGTGGGATCTTGAAAAGCAAGAGGCAGCTAACTGCAAACAAAAGGGAGAAATTTAGAGGCCTCATCTGTTCTTGATTGCTCTAAGAGGTGATGATGAATTAGACCACTGGGATGATCCGTTGTGTAACCCATCTCTGTTGGCATGGGCCAAACCTGACCCCCCCCATGTCCGTACTTGCAGCTTGGCTCTCCCTGCGGTGGGTGAGTCACTGTTCACTGCTCATTCATGAAAGTCAAAAATGGCACTTGGGAAATGTGCCAAATCTTTTAGGAATATTAGCTCCTCGATTACTGACCAGTTTTACAGTAGATTCGGGGACAGGACAGGCATGCAACACACACTGCAGCGAGCTGCAGACAGTCAAAAGCTGTGATGGATGACAGGGTGCTGCATCTGCTCTGTCACTGTGTGTGCATCCTGCATGCTCTACAGCGGAGCCTACGCCTCRGAGGTTGGTTTCTTTCCAAAGGCATAGTGATGAAATATCTATTGTGCTCAGAAACCTCTTTGAAAAAGAAAACACATCTACCCAGCCCTTTGCCCTTTGGCAGATGACTTGAGCTCTTCTTCACCTGGTTAACTCAGGAGATTCATTTTGTGAGCAGGGTGTCAGGTCTCATTTACCTAAAAGCTCCCGATACTCTTAGTGCTTGCAGATACTGCTGCTGTCATGGCAACAAGGTTATTTATGCATAATAGATACCTATTTTTCTTTTTTTTTTTCAACGCTAAGTGGAGATAGGGTCAGAGGGGCGATAAAATGGAATGGGGAACTCCCAGCCCCATACACATGTTCATAGGTCCTCCGGACCTCCTTCCTCTTCTCTGGCACCTGTCTGACCTGGTTCAAGTCCCTGTAACTGCCCTCAGTCCAGCCCTTCATCTGGCAGGAGCAAGTGGCAGCAGAAGGATGTTTGGATATATAAGCAGAAGATGCCGACATCCCTGTCAATGCGGGCTGAGACTCACTGATCTCCACGCAGAGCAACCCTGTCACAAATCAAAGTGCCATTTGCCAAGCTGCCTTCATTTGCCTGACCCTTTGCTTAACTCAATTTGTAATGTATGCGTTATCAATRCCGCTGTTCAATTATTTAATAGCCAGGCCACCAAGGAAACATCAACATCCCTGTTGTCAGACCCAGGCTGATGAACAAGGTTCTAGGGCTACAATTTCAATTTAGTTAAGTTCTCCTTTAAATTCTTTCTGGGTTTCATCTGTCCGTTTTCCATGGCAACCAGCAAGGACCAGGGGTCAGAGAGGGAAAGAGAGGGAGTAATTTCATTTAAATTAGATGAAGCTCTGTTAGCCACTGGAGCACTTCACATATGATGGGTTTTCTATGAAAAGGGCCCCTTGCTCAAGGAGAGAGGTAGCRTGCGTCCTGGCAAACCTCCCTCTGCAGAGCTTTGTTGTTTTCCTTTGCTGAGGAGCTGCTTCTCAGGACCTAAATCAATTCTATTTACATATAATATTGAGTCCAAAGAGTGGAAAAACCCTCCACAGAAAGAGGAGAGTAAGTGGCTGCCCAGAATTCATTGTCAGATAATGATCCAAYCTCCCGACAAATAAAAAGCTTCTCTTCACAGCTCATGCACGTCGCTTCACTTGGCCTTGCAGATGCTTGCAACCGCCTGCCTCCAATAAAACCTTTGCTTTGCTGGGTTTCAAACATCCCAGATGTTGTAACGCTGAGAGTGACGCTGGTCAGTCACGACGGCAGCTGCACCATCGCCTGCCTGCGAGTCTCTGAACCCAGCACCACAGACGTTTGCTGGGAGCTCTGATGCTGAGCCTGTCTCTGGGGGATCGCTGGGACCCCGCCGGGTGCTGGGTGCCTTTGCTGGCACAGCTCAGGGTGCTGTTTGCAACCCACCCACAGCAC
This sequence comes from Oceanodroma leucorhoa, assembly GCA_030449065.1. Taxonomy (NCBI): domain Eukaryota; kingdom Metazoa; phylum Chordata; class Aves; order Procellariiformes; genus Oceanodroma; species Oceanodroma leucorhoa. The sequence goes on from JASVER010000063.1 coordinate 5,795,775, forward strand.
CAGGACCTTGGCACGTGGCTGAGCACCATGACCCTTGGCTGCCGCCGCTCCCAGGGGCTGCACAGCCCCTGTCCCCCCCCGGGGCTGGGAGTCACACACCTCCACGRGCTCGATTCACTGCCGCTTAAAACCAGCACTCAGCGGCTCAGCATCTGTTGTGTCGAGGTGTCGGAGCAGGGGAGCACAGGGAATTTCTCTGTCCTGGGCATCCCGGTGAGAGGGGGCAAAGGCAAAGGGGGTTAGGAGAGAGCAGCACTCTGAAATCAGGTGAATCCTCCTTCCCCAGCAGCGTCGGAGGCTGTTCCCGCAGCGCAGATCCCCCCCCTGACCCCCGCCGAGCAGGAGAAGTTAAAATAGCTGCCTGCGCCCGCAGTCACTGAGCAGGCGGCAGCGAGGAGCACTGTCCCGGGGAAAAGGAGGGCACGTGAAGCAGTAACAATACTTTCCACTTATATAACTCTTGCCTAAAATACTTCAAAGTGGGCTCGAAGATAAATAATTGAAGATAATACAGAATTAGCTGTCATTTTGTATGTCAGAAAGTAAAATTCTCCATTGCTTCGGTGCCGGTTAGGTATCGAAATCACCCCATTTGTGAGCTGAAATGAGGCCACGTGGCTTTGGAAGCTGACCAAGAGAGCATAAATGTATGTGTGCTCACATACATTGCAGCTACTCAATGTTTAGGGCAAAAATTGTTTACTGAGAAAAAATCACAAGGAATTCTGAAWAATGAATAATTGAGAAATTTTTAATTCACCCACAGGCAGTTTGCAAGGGTGGGGAGGGGGGAGAGGGGAAGCAACGTTTGTCAGATAAATTATTTGTGAATTAATCACTCTGATGTTCTCTGAAGTCGATGGGGTACGTGCATAAATAAGAGTATTCATGGAGAAGACCAAGTCTAATGGTACTCTCAGAATGGTAAATTCATTAGCTGAAAGCACTGATTATGAATCAAAAGAATAGGGAGGGGAGAAAATCAAGTCATAATTAGTCACTTAAATTGTATCAAGTAGCAAGCAACTGATTTTAAACAAGTCCAAACAAAGGGGAAATGATTCGTTCTGATTAAGTCAGTCTCTCTTGCCCTTTTAAAGATTTATGAAGTAATGTCAATAAATTATGGCTCTTGGGACTCAACCTATAAAAACTGCATAGAAACACAATATAATACAACATTAGGCAAGTGGRTTAGACACAGTGGAACAGAAATTAAATGCATATTCATTAAGGAGGTATATAATGAGTCTCATGTCACCCAAATATTGACCAACTGTCTCTAGCCTAAACTCTCCTCTTCACTCCYGTTGTTACCAATTCTGTCTCTGGCTGCTCTTCTAATGCTGAAGTCAGACCCAGTTTGATCACTGATAAGCTTAATTACACTGCTGAAGGACTTCTTGTAAAACTAAGTGATCTGAATTAATTATGATGCTGGTGAATTATGTAGCATACACATAAAGACCCATTTGGAGTTTCCCCTCTTTCCCAGTGCAGCACAGGATTTGGATTTCCTAGAATACATTTTTAACTGCTGTCAAAATGATGCTGCAGGGGCAGGGCAGGTCTGCCGTTTAGGATCTCTTTCTCCGAGGCAATGTGTTGAAAKGACAGTATGGGAAAATCAAACAGTATTTGCTACAAAATGGTAAATTCAGGCATACCGGTTCTGGTGCCAGGGTGGTGGTGGTGTTGTTACAATCATAATTATTATTATTGCTATTAAAGAAGCATCAATAATGAACTCAGTGCTGTCTCTGACAGACACTTTCATCCAAATGATATCGTGGTGGGCTCCTAACTGGGACAGAAATAAGACACGGTGGTAGACTCAGGGAAGGACAGACTATATTTAAACTAGAAAGTACTGAACCTCTTCTGGGTTTGATCCAGAGCTAGCAGAGCTAATAATGCCTCACGGTAAGACCAAGTTTTATCCAAGATTTCCCAGCATTTTGCATTAAGGAAAAAATGTTCTTGTGTGTGTCTGGGTACTGGGAATGGCTAAGCCCAATTCAGCAAAGCGCTTGAACAGATGCTTCAGCTCGGGTCCACRCAAGTCCCACTGAAATCTGTGAGACTTAAACACGTGCTTGAGCTATTTGTCGGAGACTGACGGGAGTGTTCAACATGCAGCATGTGCGCTGGGGTTTCCTTCAGCTGCTGGGAACTATACATTAAAACTGGGGAAGGTTTATGAGCAGTCAGCAGGGTCGTGGTGTTAGCAAACCAGGGAGCAGCCCTTCTGCTGAGACCTCCCTGGCTGCCGGGTTGGCCGAGCTTGTGACCGTGTCTGTTAGGAACCGTGCTGAGATTTGGCAGCTCGTTTTTCCTCCACCCATCAGACACCATTGGAGAGGACCGACAGGCTGGATTGGCACCCRCCTTCTGGATGCAGAAAGCTCTGCTTCACTGAACTTCTCCAGCCGCCCAGTCCTACCCTGCTCTATTTTTGGTACCAATAAATCTCCTGTAGACATCCCCTTTGTCACAGYCTGTTCCCCAGCCCCTAATTCCGTAGCCTCTTCTCTGTTCCAAATGTAATTGCTCTTCAGCCTTTTTTTTCCTTTTTTCCCGCTGTCTGGAACCATAGCTCATCATCCTACACTTCTCATTATCTTAATTAAACCAGGGCAAATCAAGGGCCTGTTTTATAACCTGACATTACCCTCTACAATTTTTTAGCTCAAAAAATGTGAATTAGCACTGAGATATCTCCTCGGAGGAAATTGGCACTTCAGTTCCCTTGGCTTTCTGTACCATGGCTGTCTGAGGAGGGCTGAGTAACAAACTGAGCTGAGTGCTCTGCTGTGCCCTATCACACCAGGTAAAACCAGTCTTTTCCATAGCAGCCCAGTTATTTCCCACTGTCTCTGGTGCTCCTGTATGGCTGCTTTGGGTAATTATATTGCAAACCACTAGATCTACCTCCTTATTCTATTCTATTCTATTCTATTCTTCGATTCTATTCTATTCTATTCTATTCTATTCTATTCTATTCTATTCTATTCTATTCTATTCTATTCTATTTCACTCACTGCTCATTATACTGGCTGACAGTTGTTTTGTTGGTTTTAACTGCATTTCTACATCCCAAGCTGCTACCTGCCAAGGCAACTGCAGCACTCAAGAGTTAGGTGAGAAAGCCAAGAGTTGTCCCCAGCAAGTAGTGGTAGGTGGAGCAGGCTGCTGGGATGGTTCGTGGTGGCTTTTACTCCACCCTTTGCAAGAGTAGTGTTTGCGGGTGATGCACTGGGCACAGCTCGTGCCCTGCTCCAAGCCATGGGCATGGGGAGGTACCAGCCGCAGCACAGGGAGGCTTCTGGGTCCTGCTGCAGGTCCCAAGCAATGTCCCTTGAACTGATTAATCCTCCTCCTGTCTCCCCYCTGAGCAAAATACTATTTTATGTGATGTGGCATCTGAAGGCCATTACAGGGCACAGGACTGGCATGTTCCTGGTCCACACAGTCTCATGTTTTCAGTACAAATTTGCTGCTGACCTGATAATGTCATTATCTGGATTAAGGTACTGGAGCTAGATGTTTTTCTGTACTGGAGCTAGATGTTTTCTCACACTAGTCCTTTCCAATGTCTAGTTTCTGGGAGGATCGGAAGGAAAAAAAGGGGAGAAAATAATTTAAACCAACATTTTTTTTATGCTGTTTAGGGGGCATGGCCCTCTTGTTCTTTCATGTCACCAGGAGTAAGAGCATTTGTATCCCTTTACTCAGGTGTCTCATCTTGTCATGTCTGAAATCCTTGGGTAATGCTTCCAATTTCAGAATGGGGAAGTGAAATGAAGAGGGTGTAGAGGTGTATGCGGCCAGGAGAGGGTGCTGGGAGCCAGGTACCATCCCCACCATCCCCGGGATGGGCACTCGTATTGACACACCCAACCCGGTGTAAATATGGACCAGTCATTACATCTCAGTTCTGCATGTGTAAATGTTGATGATAATAGTGCTATTCAGTCCTTTCAGGAGATTTATCTGCTGTTTAATTAAGCAATGTTTGTACAACATCTAGAAAGGCTCTGTTGTAAACATATGGCATGCAGCTCGGAGTGCATCGGTGGGGAAGCTGCCGTTTACTTYGTACAGCAGTAATTGATCTTACACCGAGCTTCGCCTGTGCACGTCTCGAGATGAGCTGTGGAAGAAGGGAGGTAGTACTGTTAGCACATCTGTTTTTCAGAAAAATCATGGGATTTACCCAGCCCCTGAGGGCCACCCCAGGAAGGCGGCTTGTGCCTCCTGCCATCTCAACCCCTGGGACATTTCTCAACGTAATGAACATTTTGTGGTATCAGGATGGCCAAGGGGACTACCTGGGCATTGAGATAATGGAGACTCCAGAACAGATTACTCAGAGAGTTTACAGCTTTGCTTTCCTCATGTTGGTGRTTTTTATCATCCAATTTCAGGTCTTATTTGGAGCTATCTGGCTGACCCACCAGCACAGCTCTGGCTCTGGGTGATGCAGGGTCTGTAGCCTGAAAGCGGGGTTTACCGGGGAACTCCAGCCGGGGAGAGGCGTTGGGAATTGTACCCGAGAGCTTGGAGGAACATTAACGTGGTATTAGACATGAGTCACCAAACACCYTTCCCTAATGAGCTTCGAAAGTGGAGCACCATCTGGCCTCACCTTCAGCACCTCGATTATACGAACATCCTGCAGCTGCGTGTTCAGGGTGCACCGGGGAGGCTGCCTTGTGTAAGAGGCTTAAACCTCCGCCGGTGTGGGGACTGCGCAGTCCTTGGGGTCTGCTGCTGCGCTGAGAGCAACTGCGAGGGCYGGAGCATCAATACCTGCTGGGAGAAATCTGGTGGCTCAGTGGCGGCGAGGAAAGCGCTTACAGACAGGCTGCGGTTAAAATGCCTGTACCTGTGTCGCAGCAAAGCCGGTGGGARGCAGGAGGGGAACAATTGCTGAATAAGGAGATTTTCTTGCAACAAAATTGCGCCTTTAAAATCTCATGTAAACGAGATGTTAGTTCCAGGAGCAAACAACTGACTGCTCTGATTTTACAGGGAAACAAGAGATTCAGATGGTATTAGACATTATTTCTTTTCGAAACACTGCCAGAAAATTTTCCACTTTTATTCTGAAGTGAAAATACATTTTTAAAACATGCCTTCCTCCCCGCTGTCTGGCTACTGCAAGACATTGGGCAATATTAGCAAAGCTGATGGCTGCTAAATGGCCTTCTTTCCAACAGTAATGAGCTGCATTTAATAATGAATTAAACACCATTAACCGGGGAAGTTTTTGGTGAATGCTTCTTTAATATCATTGTGCAGCAATTATCACTGGAGCGAATAGCTCAGCTCTGTCCAGCTGCACCATTTGTCATTATTTGGAGGAGCAGTAAAATCACTCTAATCCAGGAGGGCTAATAACATTAAGTGACACTGAGTAAAGTTTAACAAGTGTTTCTGTTCATCATGCAGACCAGAATAACTAAGATGCTTTATCCTGCTCCACCTTGCTTCTGTATCTGGATGACCCAGCTAGCCGGGCTATATTTCTTGCAATCAATGAAAGCCCCTCTCAGTATGATCTAATTCATAGGCACATGAAGTTTCTTTATTAAAAATTGATACACACAATTAAACGATGATAAAAGATGATAATGGGAGTAATGAAGCTATTTGGTATTTGCAGTCTTTATTACACAGTGSCATTCCATAGTAATGAGACCTTCCAGAATTATTTATCATGTCTAGTTATAGGGTCACATTCATGAAAACATGCTTGGTACTTTTCCAAAAATTCTTCCCCTTAAAATAATGGACTCTGAAAAAGAAAAACCAAAATAACTATTTACCAGTATTTCTTTTGTGTTTCCTTACTGCCATAGCTGAGTGATATATTTTTTAGCAAATCGTGGAGTTGCCAAAATACTCCTTTTCAGGAGGAGAGGGGGCATTGCACAGCTTGCAGCCGTGGGGAATAGTTCAGTCTGCAGCAATGAGAAGTGTGATTCAGGGATGGCYAAGCATTTTATTTGGGCTGTTGTGAGAGGAAATGTTTTGTTGTAATATTTTCTAAATGAAATGGTGCCCCTCTCTTCTTTGAAATAGTGCTAAGATAACTTTTTTGGTAAAAAAAAAAAAAAAAAGTGTTTTAATTTTGCTAACCCAGAGCAAACCACACTTTTTTTCTTTTGAGCAGAAAAAAATATTTTGGGTCAAGTCAAAATTTTGTTTTTCAGTTTTTCAGCTTGGTCCCTCAGCTGAACAATCTGTTCTTCGGCAGCACTGCTCATTGCGTGCCCACCTCCCTGCCAGAGCGAGGGCTTCTCTGCTCTCCCTAAGGCTTGCTGGAGTGCGACAACACAGGCAGCAGACAAAAGACACAGCCCTTGCTCTGACCTAAAAAAGTAGAAATAACTGTTTTTAAAAAAATAAATTACGGAATGGTGGAAAGCAGGGGCTGGAATGCAGCAGCGCTCCTGGGCTGGGTATGCGCCTGTGATTTATGTCTCCCTGCGGCAGGGAAGTTTTCCACCCCTATTTACCCAGCTGCCCAGGAAAAGAGAAGTGCATTTGCAATGGTTGGGCTTGCCCCAGACGACGACTTGTGCTGTTCATAACTGCAGAGTTGTTGCATCTGTTGCGGCACAGGGAAAGCTACAGCCACGGCGTCAGGACTGGCCACYGACACTGTTTGACACTGGTAGGTCCCGCAGCTCCGTTTCCCTAATTCCCGACCTGATGGGTCTTCCTAAACCTTGTGCTGGACACAGCAGGAGCAGAACGAGCAGCTCACCGCACTTCAGCAGAAGGAGCTGTAGGGTGTTTCTCAAGCCAGCAGCGCCAGGCTCAGCTTCCCCGGCCGCCTTTTCGCTTTGGAAGGGTGAAATACAAGGAGGAAACTCTAAYGTGGAGGTCCCTCACAAGGGCCTTTCTTCTCATAAGCTCTGCAGTATCATTGCTGTGGGACAAGTATAATCACAGAGTGATAACACACATTTTAAACAGCAGCAGCTTCTTGGTTTTGTACCTTTTGTGTATCATTCAGCAGGGATTACACTGCAACAAACAACTGTAAAGTAGCTATAGCAACACTATTGCATAGTAAACAAATGTAGGCACCAAAATGTTTATAGACGTAAACGAATGCATGTGATTTAATTGAGTTTTAGACATCCCAGACCACTGCAGCTCCAGGTTGGACACAGCCATCAGCAAACTATGTATGTAAAACATTACGAGAGGGTCAAATCATTGCATGAATCTCTTGCCAGACTTGGGCCGGTCTCCACAAGGGAAGGTGTTGTGTTGCCRATTCCATTGGAGGGACCTGTTGGAAACTGGATGCTGTGGTGGGCCAGGTGGTCTTCCCCAGGGCACCAGGGCTCCTCCGTTCCCAGGCTGTGCCGAGTGCTCAGYTTAGTGCAAACATTTGCAGGACTGATTGAACTGTTGCTCCAGAGTGTTCCCAGTTGCAAYGCAGTTAAAACCCAGGAGGAATGTCTCCATTTCTCCCCCATGTGCACATGTTCAGCAGCAGCACAATCTCCACAGCGCAGGGTACCAGCCTGGGCAGAGGGTCACAGGCGCGTTACTCGCCGCCTTGGCTCCACCAGCCTGGAGATGCTCCTGCCAAGGCTGCAATTGCTGAGCTGCTTGGGGCTCTGTGAAAACACCCATTTACTCCCCGCTGGTATCGGGCGTGAGCACAGGCTGATCAGCTCCTTCTTCTTCCTGTTCGATGATCAAAATATTTACGGCTCAGTGAGTGGGGCTGGCAGCAGCCCCAAAACTTTGCTCTCGATAGTAAATGTCACATTTCATACTGACGATGTGGGCTACTCAAGTCACACTTGGATGAGTTATTAACCATCGGGAATGACATCTATAATAGGAAACTCCTAAAATGTGAGCTGCSTTATAAGTGCGCRTAGCTTCTTTTTTATAAAAGATAYAGAAATCTAAGCAATTCRCTAAAAATATATGGATGCTGTTCATTGTTATAAGGCCAGGAGAACCCATCTGCGGTCCAGGCTGGTTTATTATTCACCATAGCAGTGCATAAAACTATGCCCTGCAGGGGAACAGAGCAGTTATTTTATCACCCTCAGCAAACAGAGCACAAAGCAAGACTGCGCCGGGTCACCGGAGCCAGGTCCCTTGCTGCCGCCAGACCCCACCAGCTCCGCTCCCTCGCGTGCGGTTCCCCCTTCCCCGTTTGGTCAGACAGAGGATGCCAGACGCTGACGCCTCTCTGCCACAACAGCCTTAGGGCTCTTGGATTTTCTTTTGATTGTGCACTGAAATTAAAGTAAGCGACTTTGCGGGGATTCAGGCCAGCACTAATATACTATGAATGAGTTGGGCACTGCATTTTCACACCACTAAGAAATAGTAGGGTAAGTAGTATAGTGAATTTGTTGTTAGAGTTCTGCTGAGACTTACCATGAAAGAGATGCTGTACATTACCAATATTAAGGGAGACAAGAAGTGAATAAAAAGTTACACAGAATGTCAACATTTATAGCTTGTCATAAAAGGGTTTCTTATTATTGGGAGATAAATTCTCTTCTCAGGTATATTGGTGCAAATGCTGAGTGTTCACAGAAATCCAGTAATTGGTCAAATCATACTATCAACTTCATCAACTGCTGTGTTGATCAAGTCACTGAATTTTATATGAATATTCCACATCCCACTGCATGATCCTCGTGTTACCGAGATGAGCAGTTACTCTGGGCTGGAGTGCAGTAAAAATGGTTGCTCATGGATCCCACAAATCCTTTTAGGTTTTCCRAGGTGCTCAAAAGCAGACAGGAAGGCTCTGTAGGGAGCTGTGTTGCTTGGACTGGGGAGGAGTGTTGCACGTCGGGAATGGCAGCTTCAGTAGAAAAGGGATTGAAAATGTGGTCAGATCCAAACTGCTGTATTTGATGGGTTTTTGCACCACCCTCAGCCAGCTGGCAAGTTTCCAAGGCGAATACATCTACTGTGCATTATAGCTAGGTTGAAAAAAACCTAGAGGAAGTACAATATTGCTTTATTCTTCCTGCTTGGCTTCCAAAATAGCAGCATGGATTTCAAGATGAAGGGTGGAAATGCAGGTAGTGGTAGGGGAAGCTGCTGCTTCTCATCCACTGTGCAAGAAGTAGCTATTCCTCTCCCTGTGCTTCTAAAGCTGTCAGAACTCACTTTGCTCYACTTCACTTTGCTCCTCTGGTAAACAAAAATGCAAACCCACAGCAGAGGTGACCAAAGCCGGTCCAAACCCATCCCCCATGCAACCCAGAGACTCTGGCAGCTCCTCCTGCGCCCCGTGTGGGCAGCTCCTCTGGTCAGCTTTGCACCATCGTTACAGCTGTGGTTAGCACCTGCCTCAGGTAAAAGAAGTAGTGATTATTTGCACTTTTTACCTCCATAGTGTCTCTTAGCATGTCACAGACTTTCTGTGTGCCAAAGTCTGCCCTGACTCATACCTTCACCTAAGCCAAGARAAGCCAACCTTTTTGAGCAGTAGCTATTAACCTTCTTTTACAGATGAGGAAACTGCGCACAAAGAGAATAAATTATTTACCCAAGGTCACAGAACAAATCCAAAATGCCATAATTAGGAAAAGGACCCAGATTGCCTAATTCCCCTTCCTGTGCTTTAACAGCAAGTATTATTTCTCCTCCTTGCTGTGACTTACTCTCCCTTGGGCACTCCGTCATCCACCCCGCCCCCCGATCCCTGTCTCATTTGGTACCTATCCTACTTCTTCATTTCTGACTCAGCAGTATCACGGTACACACGCCGAAGTAGTCATTCTCAATGTAGCATCGTGTCTGGCAAAGTAAGATTTGCATTTGACTCTTTAGCAGTCTAAATGCAAATTACACGGTTGTGTTGTGGCACTGATTTATACTAATTTGTGCTCTGTTTTGCTTTGGTAAGAGCTACCGGATAGACTACAGCTTTTTTTAACCTTTGATAGTGGCAGGGTTTTAAAAGCTTGTTCTGTAAAGTAGTGGAACTGATTGTTTCATCAACCTAAATTGTGGCTGAGATAAGGTCAGTCTATGGAGACACTAAAGTCTTTCAATCTCATGCATTTCCAGTCTCCTGGTCAGTGTGGGGACAACTCTGCTTATCCTGACGGCCTTGCAGAGGGCCCTTTTGCCTGTAAGCAAGTTTGAAAGTGTCAAGAGCAGGTACTGCATCAATATGATCATCAGCAGTATCTGAGTTAATTTTAACTCCTTAACTGGACGAGTCTTGTCACAGGACAAAATGTATGGTATATTGTCAGAGTTTGCAGGTAAATGTATCACATTCCCTTGAAGCGTTATCAATCAAGAAAGAAAATACGTTAACAAACCGCAAAAAATTCTCTAGCGTTTTTTGCAGAAGCAGATCAGAAGTGAATTTAATGTGCAAGAAAGGGAATACCCAAATTACAACCTGGATCTCTTGGAGGTCTTAGGAGAGCCATAAAGGTCCGTCCCCCACCAGAAAAAGGAGCAACCACCAAGCTTAGCAGTTGATTTCCTGCAGAGGAAAACAAATGTAGACAAAAATATCAGAAAAAGTAACTGTAGGGGGCAATGAGCGTGAACCAGGTATGCTGTGAGATCTTCTGGAAAGTCCCTGTCCAGGTTCAGCCCCCGGGCAACGGGCTGTATTTCCAGCATCACAGTTAATACCTTTTTCTCAGCATTTTAAAAGCTTCTAGTGGCAAACTTTAAAATGACTGAAATAATACTTTAAAAGTGTTCTTTCTCCCTGTCTTTGCATCTTGCATTCAATGAGAGGAGCTTCTTGACCTGCAGACCTCTCACGCTCCAAAGCACAGCAAAGTGGGGGGATTTTCCTTTAGCAAACATGACGGAGCGTGCAAGGCACGCTAAACCTGCCAGGAGSGTGCCGAAGTGCCTGGCTGCCATCCCTTGGGCTTCTGAGAGCCATCCTGAGATACGCGGGGAATGACAATGACATCCTGAGAACTGCCAAAAAATCGCAAGGAACAGCTGGTAAAAATGCTCAAACCTCTCAGTGCTCTTAATAGACCGGAAACAAATCTGCTTTATTTAAACCAGACACAAGGTGGTTTGGAGACTTGCTCCTAGATTTATGGGCTTTAATCATTGTTATTGCCATTCCCAAACATAAGAAATGTAAAGCACTTTAGGAACAAAAACCGCTGTGAAGGAAATACTCTAAGTCTTTGCAGGATGTTGCTAATGTTTCAAAAAGACTTAGAGTTTTTTCAAAATCCTGTAAACAAAAATGTATCACAAAATGGCTTTATTTTCTGTTTCTGGCCAGCCAGAGCAGCAAGACAGCATGCGGTAGAGTGTTGTCACACACTGTACCTGCTGCTCTCGTAGAGGAATGAAATATTCACACCTTTTGGCTGGGGTTTTTATTAAGGTTTCAGATGCCTACCTTCTGCCATCCACTCCATTTAAGTAATGATGGCCAAAGCCCAGCTCATTTCTCAAAGATTAACAGCTTGCTGGGAATATTTAATTGTCTGGAAACAGAACTGAAGGATCCTGCAGCGAGTCCCTCGCTCCCAGGGAAGCCCCTGAGGCCAGGATGGATGTTGTCATTTACAGGATTAAAATCCCAGTGTGTCCCAGTGCAGAGGTGGCTGAATTYCAGTGGGGAGAAAGCGGTTCAAAGCCAAGGACACATGGCCTTGACAGCAGGATGGAAACTGTCTGGCTTAAAGTTGCTGTGAAATCATCATGAGTTATTWTTATGGGATCCTGACATCTTGCAGTGAAGCAGCACTAAATTATTTTGCACTGCTGGTTTTTGTCAGTTCATAAGCACCTATTGCAGGAGCACCAGGGACATGGGGATCTCAGAGAAGGTCTTGCCCTTAGCTGGTGGCTTTGTTTGGGCATTGCAGCTCAGTGTGCAAGTGTGTGTGTGTGCAGATGTGTTAGGGGAACTCTTTACTGCAGATGGGATAACGTTTCTGTACATGTGAAAGACCCTTACACCAGCTCTCCTGCTCATTATCTTCATGCAAATTTGATCTTGTGTTCAGGGCATTAAGGTTAGCAGCAGCAACCTCTTGTATCTGCATCTTTGTCCCTCTCACCCTCACATTTCCATTCTCTAGTGTCTTAAGTGGTCACTTAAAAAAAAACAGTTACACAGGCTTTTTCTGAAGAGCTACCCTGCTCCTTGCAGCCTCCCATGCCCCAGGACTAAAGCTCAGCAGCACTGTCAGATCATTTCCCCCGCTGCAAGGCTTGCTCCAGCCCCCAGCAGAGCAGGGATTAGAGCTTGGAGCAGCTCCTCTAGTCCCAAATACGAGCTCCAGCCCTCAGGGTACAGCAACACCTTCTCTTTCTCCCTTTTTGCCTATGGGAAAGGACTGCCCTGGTGTAGGTGTCCATCTCCTGAAAGTTCCCATCTGCCTTTTACGGTGATGTTTAGCTCTGCCCCAGCCCATGATTTCTTTTGCTCCTTTAGGCTGATCTCTAGTCAGGTCTGTGATCCCATTTCTCAGGCATTTAACTCTTTGCCTATATAATGCAGGAGATGTACAGCCCAGCGCTGAGGTTTCTGCGAGGGCAGCCAGGTAGGACACTGCTGAGCTCAGGGTCCCTGGGGGGGTTAGGTCGGATTTGGGAGCTGTTGACTTCAACAAGAGGTAGGTGCCAAGGCAGGCGTTAGAGCCCGACTACCTTAGCAGAGCTGGCCCTCCACAGCTTTGCTGCACCTCTTTAATTCGAGTGGTGACTCACAACCTGGAACTATTAGATAGATGGCATATGCAGTTAGTGAGTGGTATTTTTCAGTGCTCATTTTACTTATTATATTATATTTTGATTTATAATTATACATACAGTGCATTCCTCTCCTGGGCTCCAGGCATCCTTGCCAAAATTAAAAAGTACAGTTAGCAAAACTAAAGCCAGCAGATGCTCAGAGCTCTCGGTCAAAAATAAGCAGTCAGAATGACTCTTTTTTCCACCAGTTCTTCAYATATTTTCTGTTCTCCCTGCACTTCCCTTCCCGTGGACCTCAGGACGAGGGGAGCAGCCCCCGGACCAACCTCTTGGCCCCACAACAGCAATGCAGAGAGCAACAAAACAGCTCCAACTCATTCCTCACATCAGGAGCAGCATTTGCTGGTATTCCCAAGTCCTCCAAATTCATTTAATTTGTACTCCTGGGAGTTTTTGGTGCTTGGAGAAGTGTCTGTGTAATCATTAGGTGGGATTTGCAAATGCCTGTGAGAGGGGATGCAGCGAAGCATCACTGCTCAGTGTCTGGAAGCCTTTCTTGTTCAAGGAAATTCAGTCTGCTGTGAAGAGGATCAGGGGGCCTAGGGCGGGATTTCTGGAAAGATGAGGAGGAGCAAGTCATATACAAGGTGTCTTACACTGATGCATTTGTATAAACAACACAAGTTATGCTAACTCCAGGATCGCTGCTCTCTCCTTTCCCGGGGCAATGGCTGGGGTCGGTACTACCATAAGGGATGAAGGTGGTAACTCAAAAGCTGTCTTTATAGTTGTCTGTAAAAGAGTCAGCTCAAAGGGCTTTGCTGCCAAGGGCTGTGCAGCCAGCACCAACAAATCATCCCCTAAAAAGTCCTCTGTGAGATTTTTAGACAAGGTAAAGTAATATTTAYGGATTTGCCTCTACAAAGTATGACTGACAGCTGGCAGGACGGCATCCAAAGAGCCGGTCAGAGGGTTGTTAAACCTGCCAGCAAAAAAACCCCACCACAATTTCATAATTATTTCAGGCTTCCCTTGGAGATCAAAGAGCAAAGCTGATACAGGCCTGGTAGGGAATTGTCTAGATTTAGTGCAAGACAAGAAGAGGCTAACGCTGCGATTACTGCTGGAAATGACTGATGGGGCAACACCTATGGAGCCAGCAGCTGATTAAGGAAAAAAGCAGCCTCGCCTTTTCCTATTACTGAAGTAAAAAGGAGACAAGGACAGCGGGCTTTCATGGGAATGCCACAGCAGGGATGAGTGTGGAGCTCTAGCACGATCCCAGCAGGTCTGTCACAGCGCGGTGTCACACAGCTGGGTATAAGGCTGACGAATTTGATGGGGGAGATGCTAATTTGGGTGAAACTTGAAGATTTCATTGAAATTCCTGCATCTCGCTGAAAGCTGCTTGTAAAAATGTAACTTTTCATCAGCAAATACATTAAGAAAAGCTGATATGCTCTGGGTGTCATCCCAGGAGCTGCATCTCTAGATACCTTCATGACTGTGTCTTGTCCCTTTGGGAAGGACATCAAACCACCCAAAGGCAGAGGAGGTCCAAGCGGGGAATGGGCCAGATCTTCTTAAGGCAGAGGTGGGAGAGTGGGGAGGTGCAGGAGATAGTCTGAAATACTTTTTAGTACTTTGAAAGTTTTCCCTCCCCAAATTGTGCAACCATTTTTCCCCRAAAATCCTACATTTTGGGTCTGAGTATTCAAGATATTTTATTTCAGTAATTTCAGACCAGGATATCTAAAAAACACCCTTAACTTATTTAAAATTAATTAACCAAACTAGGGAAAGAAGGAATCTTGAGCTCAAAAGAGAGCTTTTCATTAAATGTTGTTGAAAGGGAACATTCTGAACATGCAAAAAGATGCATATATTTTTTAAACAGACCATAGGAACCCAACTCTTTTTCCCAGAATGTTTCTGTTTTGATATATAATCATATTGTCACAAATGTTGCTGTAATATTTCTGACCTGTTCAAGTTCAGAGCAATCACACTGATTGATCAGGCAAAAGGAACCGAGTTTTGCATGGCGGGGAAGGATAGTAGGAATCAGAGTCTTAAAAATCAGACTGGAGCTAAAKGTTGAACTGAAAATTTGCTATTGTGTAACTCTGGGTGAAAAATCACACAGATTTAAGGGCGTAATGTATTCTCAATGTTAATCACACTTGATTGTATGCAAATAGCTATTCCCCTTTACTGTGTGTCTTGGTGCTCAGAGCCTCTGGGACAAATTCCAGCCACTGGATGTGCACATCGGGCTCTTGTGGGTCTAGGTTTGAGGAATGTCTGAGCAGGGATGAGATGGTGGAGCAGGGACCATCTGGTTGGGGCTGGGTGGTTTCCTAAGTGAAACGCAGAGTGCACTGTGCTGTCCTTGTGCTGCCGAGCGGACGCTGCTCCTAAAACCAAAATCACACGTTGGTGCAAGTAAGGGGGAAGATCTGACTGCTTCTGCCTTTTCTCTGCTCATCCTCAACATAAGTAGACCAGTATAATCCCAAGGACTGGCAGCACCTCGCCATGTTAAATGCACTCAGAAAAAGCCACTGTCTTTCGCTGTTTTTTGTAGTCTGGGAATATTTATCCTGAAGCTGGCTGCTTGAGGAATAAGGTCAGTGCATGGGCCAGACAACACCCAGCAAAGCTGGGTGCAGYAGGGCTTGTCCCTCTTATTCTAAAGTTTGTGCTTCAGCCACAATTTCTCTTCTCACCAGTATACTGCTGGTTACTGGGAGGTCAGACTTGCCATGGGTCCAGGGTAGCATTCATGTGCTYGGTCCTAGGGAGAGTTTTGCTCTCTCTGGGACAGATTTAGACTCTTGTTTAATAAGCACAGCTATAACTGCAGTTTTGGTGTGTTGCTGAAGCTTCCAGGTGGCTACTTGTGTTTCCTGAAGGCAAAGAGAAACTCAGCAGCCGGTAGTATCAAAATCCAAACAGAGAACAATACCTCTGGCTCTGGGAACACCTGGTTCCTGGAGATCTGCTTTTACTAGCTCACTTTAAAAAATAGATGTTGCCTTTGTTGTGATATAATGGCTTAACAATTTATCCATATAACAACGGAGACAGGAATATAAGAGGTTTATAATAATTTCTCTGGCCCGTGTGGGAGGATGTAATTTCTGCTTTGGCTAGCTCACTGATAACTGGACTCTTCAGCAGGCAAGCGATTGCATTCCTGGTGCAGGTTGCTGGAACAGACGGTGATCTATCTGATCCATGCGGTGAAATGATAAGCCGTCCAGCTATGATGGTTGAGGGAACCCAGGGAGATATTTGTTGCACGGTTGTACCACCCTGGTAGCTCCCAAACTCTTTCCATCCCTTGCCTGAACCCAAGGCAAAGGCAGCTCCGTTGGGCACCAGCAGAGCTTGACCCAAGCTCCTTGCCTGTCTGGAACGTCYATGCCCTGCAGACACACTCAAAGTTTGCTCTGCTGTTTTACGCTGTTTTAAAACGAGTTTTAGGCACCCAGGGAATTAACAGTGTTGTTGCCCAGTAAAGTTGGTTTGTGAAACTGTTTTAGTTTTCTTTGTTCAAGGTTTTTTTGAGCAGACTGGAAAAATAAATTGATACAATTTCTACTGATAAGAAAAAGCATTTCTAAGAATTCTGCTGATAAAAAGCACCCTGTGAACATTTACTTTAATACCACCTTGCTTAGATTTCTATTAATCAGAAACTTGCATTACTTCAGTTCCTATAAAATTAAAACCCAGCATTGGCTTTGTTTACAGGATGGTTGGCTCTTGGTCATGGGGGATTTTGGAAAGGGGGCAGAGACACAGCATCTGCTCGAGAAGGTAGTGGCCACCTACCAGGAATGAATCCACCAGGAGATGCACTAGCTGACAGTCCCACTTTTTCATAGCAGGAGGCTCTCAGGTGGAGACAAAGCCCTGGCTCTTAAATCCATTCACAGAGACGTGATTGAGCATCTGCCTGTCGGAGAGCTGCTGGCTGCAGACACCAGTGGAGAGAGGTGTAACTGACCCAACACTTCATGGCATCTTCTGGACTTTGGTGAAAAATAATAGTAATGTTATTCTCCCCAAATGCTGTGTGCTTGGCTTGGTGCCAGTCTGACTGCACTCACACCAGTCCACCTCCGAACACCGACCCCACAGCCCACCTCCCTCCACTCCAAACAGGACCTGCAGGGTATTCTCAGAGACACACTGACCACTGTGAGAGCCACAGGGACCTGGGGAAAGAGGCACTACTTCATATGGCTGAAGCTTCCGTAATTACTGAGCTRGAAAGTTAATTAATTCCTTAATTATATTGAAACAGTGATCGGAGTTTTTAAAAATTAACCTCTTCTACCCGATRCCTCAAACCCAGCCGCGGCCCTGGCCCAGCCCTACTGAAGCACAGTGAGATGCTAAGGGAGGACCCAAGCATGGGCAGGACACCGGTGGTAGTGGGTACCTTGGGGGCTGCAGGGMAGTTTGCCCCTTCCCCACTATGGGCACACACCACAGCAGGAGCTGGGAATAACAGGGCCTGGGTTCCTTAGTCCTGACGTGACAGCAGCACCACGTGGGGAAGTTTGCACCGACCAGAGCCATGGACCAGTCATCAAGAAAAGGTTCAGCTTGAACCTTGATGAAGATCTGCCAGGTCCACACCTTGAAACAACACAGATCTCCGTCCAGAATACATGAAGTTAGCTTAGGAAGCATGAGAGTTTCCTTTTTAACAAYCAGTATCAACCTCTATCCCTGTTGCTTAGGTCACATGCATTTCATGTGTTTGCATCCAGCAGCAGCTGGAACGGTGCTGACGGGGATCTCTGGAAAATCAGGGTCCTTCCATTCTCTGTTATTTCAACAACGCTTGCTCTGGTTTTGGGCAATACAGAAAACTGGTGGACATTGTTAGGCTGTGTTGCCAGCCAAGTCTTTTGCTGGCCCATGTGAATTGGGATGAGCTGCCCCCCTCAGCCCGCACTGCCCAGACCATTCACTGGGCATTTGCCTCCCTTGGCCCTGTGCTTGCCACGGGCCCTGCCTGGCCTCTCGGTCCTGAGGAGCCAGCCTTCCTTCATCTAGCTATTTTACTGCTAGTGTCAACATGAATAAACCATATTCCTTTTAAGCTGCCTACAACTTTTGACAGCTACAGTGATGTAAATCAAGCAGCTCACGCAGATGCTAATATTAATTCGCATGACCCAGTTGTGCTTCACTAATAGTATCTGGGTTACCAGCCGGGCAAGACAAGAACACAAAATATTTAGCCCGTCTCAGTCTGTTACACCAAAAAAGCAAGCATTTGAAGATATTAATTTCTAGAGCTAAACCTCAGAGCTGCCCTCCATTAGGAAAAGGCACGAGGAAGGTCTAAAAAGGTCACAGGGATCYGTGTTTAGTGATGGTTAGCAGTTAAGCTGTGCTGGCCACACTCGGGGTGATACCAGCACCTCTTGCTATGCTGCAAATGTGCTGTGACATCCTCGGGTCAGGTSAGGACTTGTCCTGTCCAGGACTGGGCATGCATTGCACAGACAGACTGCCGTGGCAGTCAGAGATGTGCTGTTTGCAGGACTGTGAGTTGTGTTGTGGTTTTTAAAGCAATATTTAAGATATTAGTTAGCAATACTGAGATTTCAGGATAATCACCCATATAGCTCTTTCTGGCCACAGTTTGTATGCTCTTGCTCATCCCTTTGGTTTCTGCCCAGGAGCTTCATTGACRTTCAGCTTTTTCTGGAGCAATTCAAAGACTGTGAAGTGTGAATAGTGTGAAAAAGTGTTAGGGGAGAAACATGAATGTTGTCATCCAACCTTACACAGCTGAAACAAAATGGCTAGGCCATTCAAATCTGCCTTGGTGCCCATGGCACAGCCTGACACAGCTGTTCAGCTTTCCAGCCTATGTGGGTGCTCTGAAGGTTCACGCTGATCTTCAGCAAAAACAGTCCATAGAGGCACTGGGGCTGCTGCAACCCAGTTGTTTTTCGCTAGCTGTAGGTGTAATATTGCTTCTTTAGAGACTTGCAAAGCCCCTCCAGAAAGGCCAGGCTCAGGGCCTGGCCAATTAGTACGATTTTTATTTATCCTCACAGCTGTGTGATGAAAATACAGAAGTGCATGAGCAACTAGTCTTCAGCCTCAGCACAGCTGTTTGCAAGAGCAGAGTTATTGCCATACGTACGTGGTTGTGGATTTGGGCTCTTGGTGATAAAGAATTAGTAGGACAACTCTTCTTACAAAGAACTTGCCRTGAATTTACTGAGAACAAGCTGAATGAAGACAGGGAAGCCGCCTTCGGTGTGTGTATGGTACAGGTGTGCTGTTTGTGTTTTCTGTGATAACACGACTGTGCGGCTGCRGAGAGGCAGAATTGTGCTGCTCGCAGCAGGCTTGGAGGCTTAATTAAGCTTCTAGTGTTCTGTAAAGTTCATTTCACTGTTCGGTGGAGGACAGTTTAGGATAAGCATAATAGGATTACTGCTGCTATATACAGCTGCGTAAGCCAGGAAGTCCTCATAATGGGCCTTTACCCAGTAGGAAAATCTTTTCAGAGCATGCTTTTTATAAACTGTGCAGTTACGCACGCGATGAGTGTTTGGGGAAAGGTATCCTTCCTTACGTAGGTTTACCGGAACCAGCCCAGGTAACCACTTTGGAATAGCACACGTTTCCCCGTGCCAGGCGCACTGAGGTTTGCCACTAACGGCGCAAGTCAGGTATTTTCTATCCCGTGGAGTGGTCTTTCCTTGTAAGCACTTCCCCTGATACTAATCCTGGGACTAAAGTCCAGGTGCCTTCAGCCAGGTAAGCCCTGGCAAACCTCTCCTGCCCGGGCTCACGCAGCACTGCTGAGCACAGCTGCCCGGCAGCTGTGGGAGGTGGATGTCTGCCTTCCAGCGGGAATTATGAGATTCAGCAAGTCACAAGGCGAGAGCRGGGCTGTGTTTGTGTGTGAACGGCTAATTCATCAGCATGTCTTATTAGGAGCAGAGACAAGACTCCTGGGCTACTGCCTACGAGAGCCAGAGCCCTGCTGGTCCTTCGGGAGCGGAGCCAGGCTGAGTCTGATGCTTTGTCACTAATCGGGAACAGCTACAAACCCTGGTAGTTATTCATGGCACATGGAGGAGCAAGAGGCACTGAAAACAAGATGGATTTTTAAAAGYGCCCAGCCCTGACCTCTCACTCCGGCTGTCCCAATTGCTCTTAAAAGAACTGCCACCGGGGAAACCCACCGGCTCGGCCACGCAGGCTCAGCGACCCCGGCAGCCGGCCGAGCCGCGGCACACGTGCAAGGTGGGCTCTGCACACCAAGAGCCTCCCGTGGCTCTGCAGCCCCATGTCACGGTCCAGCCGCCCGTGCTGCTCAGGAGCTGCTGTGCCCATGGAGCTGATGCAGACAGAGAGGGTTCTTCCCCTGCACCAAAACACCSCGGCAGCTCCAAACTGAAGGAGACGTGCCAGCATGCACCCTTAGTTCCCTCTTCCCACTGGCTTTAGTCTTTATAGCATTTTAACACAGTATTTTTTTAATACATTTTTTTAATGCAGAGGTGATCAATGTTGAGTTTTTAGAGGAGGAGGCGGTTGGCAGAAATGTCGGGGACCCCTTGATTACCAGGGGACATCGGCTGGCTGGGCGACGTGGGTGCGGTGGGGCAGGGAGCGAGGCTCCGGGGCGGCAGCGGCAGCAGGTCTGTGGGGATGGCGCAGGGGGACTGGGAGCACCGCGGGAACACAGCCCGGCCCTGGCCATGGACCGGCCCTGGCCATATCCCGTGAGCACTGCCCTGAGAGGCACAGTGCTGAGCGTACGGAGAAATGCTAGCTGGGTTAGGGGCAGCAGGTACTTCTTGGGCTCCCTTGGCTCTGGAGAGCAGCATCCCTCTGTGATACTTTCACATCACCCTGAGAAGCAGAGGCAGAGCTCAGCTGTGAGCAAATAATCCTGCTAATGCTGTTCCCAGCAAGGCCGATTCAGGCTGGTTTCCTTATCTTTGCCTTTTCTGCACAGCAGCGGGTAATTCATAGATAAAACAATCAGTGCTTATACACACACATAGATGCTCAGGAGCTATTCTTAATCTTTCCAAATCCCTTAATATACCTTATGTATACAGTTTGGAACTTGTAGATTTAGCATGATAGATTGATTTCACACACTATCTCAATGGAAAATGACATTAATAACTAAATTCCTATTTTTTTTTAGCCCTGGCTAAGCTACTGTAGAGCACTGAACTGTGGTAAATCTGTCCAGRGCAGAGCAGCAATGCGGGCAGACCAAGGTCCCTGTGTCTGGTGTTATTGCCTGGATTATGTAAAGYCCAAGTTGTGGTACAGCCATAGGAGAATTTGGCCAAATAACTGCAGTTTGAGCATATGTTATAACCAATCAGCTGGAACGATTGTATTTATTTTTCACAACTCCYCCAAAATGGAGAAAATGGATGAGAATTGAGTGGGTCATGCAGATTGACAGGGGAAGCTGGTATGACAGTTTGAAACAGATGACTCCGTTTCTTTGCTTCATGGTTTTCTGCATGCACCACCAGGAATTTCCAAGAGGTTTCTCCAGTAAGAGYAGGCAGGCAAAAATACAGAATTTCCTTGTTCGCCAACCCATAGTGAAACTGGGCACATGTGCTCATGTCCCTGGGCTGTCCTCTCCTCYCCAACACTCATGCTCTCACCTTGAGCAGCTGGTGTTTTTAAGAAGCATGTACAGTGCTCACACGTGGAGCGTGCCATATGTTTGGCAGCCCCAGGAGCTGTGTTATTTGGCTCTCTCGCTGAGTGGTGCCCAGCCTGGCTCRGGAAGCAGATGTCTCATCCCAGCCTCGGGACCCGCATGGTACCGCCGTGCCCGTAGGCATCGCCAAGCGCCCGCTTCTTCGTGCTACCCAAACTCCACTGTGGTGTGAACTGGGAGCCTGTCTGCACACAGATGTTACCCCGTGGCAGCTGGAGGTGTGAATTAGGGGCACCCTCTGCTTTGCGTGGATGGCACGGGTGGGCCTTCAGTTTGCAGAGCAGCTGAGGTTGCTTTCGGAGCTACCTTGCAAGTGGTGGCCAGCACGAGCAATGCAGACTGGCTGCTCTGCACCAAGCCTGCTGCTTCAGTGACAGCACCCGCACTCTCCCATGCCGAGATGCCTAACAAATTGTCTGGGCTCCCCTTTCCCTGTGGGGACAGCGATGCCGGCTTATCTGGCAGAGCCCTGGGAAACTTGTTGCATGAGTGCTCGTGAAACAGCCTCACACCACAGCCGCAGAGGCCGRGTGTGCTTGGGTACAGGCATTTTGCATCTCCCGTCGTGATGCTGTGACTGTACTACCAAGCATAGAGCCTTCTATGCTTCTTGCCTTTGCCTTCAGAGGAAAAAATGTTTCCACTGCGTAAATCAAGCTATGGCCAACCCAGGCTATTGTTTTGTCTATGTTTTTATGTCCCTTTCAATATACGTCAGCTCTGCCGTGTCCCAACTGTTAGAAAATGCCTGGGTTTACATATTACCTCATTAGTCTTACTGTCTATCCAGCATTTTTTCCATCCTGCAGCTTACTGTTTTTATACTCCTGGCTCCGTAGGAGATGATGTGGGAGAGGGCTGAGGAGGGGGAATATGTTGACTTTTAAGTYGCAAGCTGGGGATGTCAGAATAGAGCAGCACAAGGAAGGTGTATTTTACGGTGCCGCTGTCGCAAAGCAACACAGCAGAGCGGTGGCTTTGTGTCAAGAAACACTGTGCAGAGCAGTTTCTGTGTTTATTTTTTGGAGCAGCCTGAACTAGGAAAAGGAAAAGCCCAGAAACCTCCCCCAGCAAGCGGACACGCTTGGCTATTCTGAAGCTGTTTCCCCTGAAAATGCAGTTCAGGGCTCGCGACCGGCGCAGGCGGCACGGCTCCAAAGCAGGACATGCGCAAGGCACGCAGGATTAACTGGTGGCCTTAAAGCACGAGTTTTCCAAGGCTTGATTGTACTGCTGCCGTATCGCCCACTGGGGCTGCCATAATTAAGGCTCTGTCAACTTCCAGCAGCCACCTTTACACGCTGTGATTTTTGTGGGGGTATAATTTAACCCAAAGCTCTTACTTGGCAGCACATTATTTTACAGGGTTACTTAAAAATATGTTTAAACCATTTCAAATTACAGATTGGTCCAAAAAATGCTTTCTCAAAYTAGGGTCACCCCTTTAAATATAGGCATCAAAACTCGGCTGGTAAATTAGCTGGGTACCTGTTGGGTGTAGGGTTTTCAGGGGGCAATTAAGGAGCGCTCAGAGGCAAGAGCCTGTAACAGCACCAGTCTTCWCTGTAGCAGCAGGCAACTAATAAACTCTTAAAAGAAAGCGTTCGGGAGGGAGGGGATCTGCCTGGCTCCCTGTCGGGCTATTGCCAGRTGATCCTAAGAGCAGCTTGTTGAAGCCAGGTTGGTTCATAGCCTGTGCTCGGGATAGTCACATCTGCTGCTGGGGTCTATTTACACCAAGCCCGTCTGTGCGCACAGAGCAGCAGTGCCCTGGGCAGGGGAAAGGCTCACCAACACTGTGCACATGCACAGTGACCCTTACGGAGGATTTTAACCTTGGCAGTATGACAAGGATTTGTTTTCTTTCATGAAGTCCAGGTCTTGTGCCGCTGACCCTCGCGAAGGCAGGGATGGGGTAGACCAGGGCCAGCTGGGCTGTGCACGCAGGYACCCGCTCGTGTGCACCCCTTTCCCCTGGCCCCAGCATCACAACCAGGCTGCRCAACCCTTTCGGCAGGATTTGGCCACAGGAGTGGAGCTCAGCTCAGGTGCTTAGCGTGGTGATACACCCTGAGAGCCCATAAAAGCCCTGTGCTGCGGGAGGGAAATCCCTGTGACATTGCACCCRACTGTAGCAGGAGGAAGGGACTCGTGCATTGAGCCACTGTGCCACCTGGAGTCCGTCCACTCGGTGCTCACACAGCCGTTCCTCTGCCAAAAAAAAGAACACTAATAGACTTATTTTCTTCAGAATAATAAAACAGAGAAACAGCAACAAAGCCAAGAACATTGAGATGGTGACAGCAAGAGTCTGGCTTAAATTCCCCAAAATAACATCAAGTAGAGCCTGATTTCAAAGCAGCAGACTCCGCGCTGCAAATGCAGAGAGTTGGTGATTGCTATTTTTTTCTTCAATAGAATTTTCTTTAACAATACTTGACACTTYTCTTTGAGTAACTGTATAGTTGCCTCCAAATGTCCTATTTCTTCTACGTTTTCCACCATGTTCACATAGAGGGAGATTGGCTGCAACTGTTTTCTGCAAGCAGCAACTTTGGAGGGGGRTACCAGGTCCAACCTGGATTCCTCTGAGCATCCAAACCTGGAGGAAGAAGTCTTGGAAGGGACGGGTGAGCCCTGCAAAAGGCACTCCAGACCCCTCCTTCCAGGCAGACCCCTCCTTCCAGGCTGCCTTTCATAGGGACTGAGCATGGTCCCACACTAGCTTCAAGCTCATTTCTTTGGGAATTGTTTTTTGGTGCAGAGAGAGGAGGTTTTGCAAAAAACCTGCAAAAAACGGAACTAAGAGGTGGARGTCCATTACATCACATATTATAATCTTTGAAAACCCTCTGTTTAAGCGAGTTTTGTCCAGGCTGCAATAGTAGCACGCTCAGTGTTTGAGCAAGGCTGACGATCGCCCACCCACGGGAGTGTGACGGCGCAGGGAGGGGGGGTCCCGCATCCTGCACCCGCGTGTGCACGGAGCAAAACCCTCGCGGCATGGCCGTCAGACGCTGCTGCTGGCAGCGGGGGGAGACGCGGCCTTTGCTGTCACTTTGACAAAACGACCCTGCTGCTATGTTTCTGTTTGTGTTGATAATATTTTAGCAATTTTCAAGAGTTGCTTTATTTGAGAGATTTGAAAGATAAACTGTCAGCATTTCAGTGTTCTCCCATGGAGCAGTGAAACAGTCCAGGAGCATGGCTTTGCTGGCTAATTTTCTTACTGTGTATCTTCATTATGTCTCCCTTTGGTAACTGGGGCCTTTGTTAGCTTAGTGGTTTAACTGCATTTTGGAGCAAAATCTAGAGGTGTAGAAGGGGCTGGATTTGATTAAGACATCATTAAATAGGAGCCATCCCTTCCCCTCCTGCCCTGCTGACACAGTATTCGCGATTTGCACCTCAAATACTGTGTTCAGTTTTGGGCCCCTCACTGCAAGAAGGACCTTGAGGTGCTGGAGCGTGTCCAGAGAAGGGCGACGAGGCTGGTGAAGGGTCTGGAGAACAGGTCTTATGAGGAGCGGCTGAGGGAGCTGGGGTTGCTTAGCCTGGAGAAAAGGAAGCTGAGGGGGGACCTTATTGCTCTCTACAACTACCTGAAAGGAGGCTGTAGGGAGGTGGGTGTTGGTCTCTTCTCCCAAGTAACAAGCGATAAGACGAGAGGAAATGGCCTCAAATTGCACCAGGGTAGGTTTAGATTGGACATTAGGAAAAATCTCTTCACCAAAAGGGTTGTCAAGCACTGGAACAGGCTGCCGAGGGAAGTGGTGGAGTCACCACCCCTGGAGGCATTCAGAAAACGCGTAGATGTGGCACTTCGGGACACGGTTTAGTGGGCATGGTGGTGTTGGGTTGACAGTTGGATTTGATGATCTTAGAGGTCTTTTCCAACCTTAATGATTCTATGATTCTATGATTTTTTATTTGGTTTCCAATAGTGTCATCTCTTACATGCAGCTTTAATGCAGCCTGAGTAACTCTTCACATTTCCAAGAGCAGGGTTTCAGCCAGAATGCCYCATTTTTGTCTGGTTTGGCATCCAGCTTGCCCAAAGCCAGAATTTAAATGGGAAGTTTTCAAGCCTCCTTTCGCAGGGCTGGTGGCAAGAGCAGGGCAGCAGGGCACTGCTGGGCAGACAGCAACTGCCCCACCAGGGTGGCAAGTGCAGGACCCAGCATTTGCATCCTTTTTGATAAGAAAAAGACTTCATCCCTCCATCCCGTATTGTATTTTGGCAAATAGCATGGAAGGAAAGACCCTTGGTGGAATAGTGCCCTACTGAAGTGAGGGATTTCTGCCGCTGACCTCAGCCAGGTGAGGATCAGGATCCTGTAATTGTGTCTCTCCTCCAGACACGTCTCTGTACATGGAGGTAAATAGCTGATGAGTGGATCTCACCACATGAACACTGCAAAACGCACAGAAGCTGCCTGCATTATAGAAGGGTGTGAAACAAATCTACATTTTCGTTATTTTCATGTTTCCGTTATATTTTCAGTTTAAATTTTAATTATTTTTATCAAGACTTTTCCTTTTGACCTCTTTAACGCTGAACTATTACTATTTTTCACCTTAAATTGAATGTGCAGTAGGTGAAGATTTTCAAAAGCTTCACAGAAAAAGTTCATGATTGAGAACAATTCTGAAGAAGTCAGCCCTCTCCTAAAACACTGTCTCACGCCGGCTGTCCCTGGCCAYGTCCCACGGGTGAACAGCCTCTCTCCTTGCTTTAGTTCCTGTTCAGTGTTTTTCCTGAGTTGGCACCTGTAACCTCTGGGGAGGGTGATGTTCAAGTCCAGCAGTCCACAGAGCGCGTATCTCACCTCCGCCTTCCATGGGGCCGCAGATACCGCTTGTGTGGGTCAGCGCAAGCCTGGCTTGTCTGGGGCTCCTGTTAACAGCTTCTGGCTGGGAGCCTACGCTGGCACATTCACAGCAGCACAGGATGAGACCGTCCAGAACAGAGCATTATCTATTCCTTCTGCGAAGGTACAAAGCCTTAGAGGAAATGAGTTAACCCAACCCAAAGTCTTCAGTCAAGCTTAGCTGCAGTAGTAGCAGCTCCATGCCTGGCTTATTCACCCCAGAAATAAGGAGAGCTTGTGCCCAGCTCTCTGCTGGCCCGGGGAAAGTGTCTGCTCCTCGCCCTGCTGACCTTAAGTAACCATTTCCTAAACCAGTCCACCGACTACTCAATAATCTGACAAAGATGTTTCTGCCCAGAACATAGTAGAAATCTCACATCAAAGACTTGAATCTCATGAAACCTTGCTAGCAAAACTCTGCAGAGAACAAGCTAATTCTCTGGAATATTGCAGGGAGCAAAATATAAGGTGTTAAATTAAGAAAATAATTGTTTTCTGTAAGGTATTTTTACCACTGCAACTTCTTCTCTGCGGTTACCCAGCTGGGCAGGGTGAAGTTGAACAGCACGGTACGGCAGCTCAGGATTCACCACTTCATTTTTCCCCTAGTGCTTTCAGTGGCCACTCACTGAAAGTTACAGTTTGGGAATTTCCAATCCAGGTGGAAACCCTTCAAGAACAGGCTGTAGTTTTCATGCAAATTATACAACTGCATCTTGCAAGCCATGAATTCATCTGCAGCAAAAGTTGGGACCAGAACACAATTGCTGCTGGTTTACAGAACTAAAGCAAGTTTCTGGTGTGTGCAGGGATGCAGGGGTGCTGCCACAGCCCCCCAGCTCTGCAGTGAGCAGCAATGCCCCCAGGCACCGGGATTCTTTAAACCTGCCTGGGAACTTTTTTGTTCCATCTTATTTCTACCTACCACTGAAATAATCAAATCACCTCTTGCCATTGGATTTTTTTTTTTTTTTAAAAAGTGTGTGTCTGAAATGATCAAAGGGGCTTTTTGGGTGATGGGGTGAGCAAAGGAAGCTCTCAGGGTCAAACCCAGAATGGCCTAATGACTCTGGGACTAGGATCTGACCTCCAGTAACAGCAATGAGCCAGAGGAAGATGAGCAGTTCAGGAACCAGAAAATGAAGCTTTTGAAGCCACTGATACCCTCTGGCAGTGAGCAATCAATTGACAGAGAAATGAGAGAGAGGGAAAAAAAAAAGACAGACCATTCAGCCAGGCTGCAGGAAGGGCAGCGCCATAAAGCAGGACTGTTTCACAAATAGAGCGGCACCTATTTTCCTTCCTCTCTCTTTCCCAAGGGRGAGTGGCCATGGGAACAGACATGCTTTGTGCCCTCTGAAGGGGATGCAGAAGAGAGCAGATTGCCCCTACCTGCAGCAGGTTAATTGGGACACACAGCTCCAGTAATGCTACCCTTAGGATGCTTTTTCCTCTCTAAGAAATAAAGGAAAACAATAAGCCGATATTAGCTCCTCTGATGAGCCTGGCCATTCGGGACTGCCTTGGGAATTGCCAGCTCATTCCACGTAATGCATGGAGAGCCTTCAGCTGCCGGRGACTCTCATTCACATCTGTCTGTGCCAGATTTCAACCATTCAAAGGTTATTCCTAGATCYCTTGGTAATTCCTACAAACTTATTTCCCTGGCATGCTGAGGGTTTTTTTTCCCTTAGTATTTTGCCTTCTTTAAATTACTCCCAATTTASACTGGATTTGTTTTTCCCACTCGGCAGTGGGTTCCTCTCTGTGCTGGGCTTCCTCTGTGTCTTGTTTCAAAACGTGCTGAGCAACTTCTCACCAGACCAGGTCCAGCAGCTTGCATCAGGCAGCAGATGGTTGTCACAAGTGTTGTCAGTGAGAGATGTTGGATATTGCATGCATTAAAAAGCCATATTTTAATACCTAGAGAGGAGCTGGGATCTTTTGCAAATCTTGCTCTGTTGGGGATTTTTGGCGTTTTGTGCTGCACTCATGATGAGGCCAAGTGGCAGCACAGAAATAGGTGCCCATTTCTGCAGACGTGCAGAGCGCCGGGAGACCCTGGGATTGCCTCTTCCAGCAGGGAGGCCGTGGGGTAAACCCCCCAGTTCAGCAATCAGCATTTTGCAGTAGCGTGAGCAATTTGCATGCCTTGTCCAGCACCCTGTTAATATCTGGGCTTCCCCGTGGGCAAGCAAGCGTACGTGGAAAGGGTTAAGCGCTGCCCTCGGGAAAGTGGGTCTTACCAGTTTGTCTTGATGGAAGAGTAGAGAGCTGAAGCCTCTGCCAGAGCTCGTTAGGGATAATGCAACCTGATGAGAGACAGAGCTTTATCCAGCGGCTAAAGGAACGCGCAGGGTGGCTTTCCTCTGACCTTGCACTGGATTGCACGGTCCCTCCCTGGGCCACGGCCTCTGCAGACCCGCTCTCTCTTTCTGAAGAAAGTTATTGCAGATGGAAGGGACGGATGCCTCCGTTGCAGGGACCGTGGCACTCAGGAGTTAAATGTGTCACGGCCCATGTGTATTTAGAGGGACAGATTATTTTCTGCTGGCCAAGCAGAGCCTTAATCAAAATGTCCAAACAACGCTAGAGCTGCTTCCCTGCAGTGACCGGGGAACACAGCAGGATGAGTCAAGCAGAGCCACGCTCCGAGAGGAAAACTGTGTGCCCAGACAAGGACTGTTCGGCTGAACTGCAATGAAATTTCACAACAGAAACACAAAAAAGAAGTGACCTGGCCCCAGTCCACACGCGGTATGTGTTTTGCAAACCCCAAAGCTGTCACGCTCACAGTCTGCTGGATGTGCGAGATAACGGGACCACGTGCCTGTCAGAAAATACCGAGTTTCCCAGGACATCAAAACCACGCGTTTCCCTGGAATGACAAGCTCTATCTTTGGCAAACAAAACTCAGGCTCTTTAATATGCTTCTCCCCCATGCTCCATGTTAGCGTCTGTTTGTTTAGCAAACAGTTACTAGGAGGCCTTGGTAGGATAAAAAAAAAAGTGATACTGGGTATTATTATTCATGGATGGAGGTGGGGAGGAGAAAGAAAACGGGTGCTAATGTAGCCAGCAAGTTCAAGTAACGTTCAACTTTGCTATTCCAAAATCTGCTGCTAGGATAATGAGACAGTCGAATCAGCTCAAATTAAGAGCTCAGGAAGGCTCAGCCTTTCAAAGAAGTACATTTGTGACAAGATTAATTTCTGCTAGCCAGTATATAGCGTGGTATCATCCTATATTAACATAGAAACCCCAAACAAAAAAAAGGCAACTGAAAAATGCGCTAAAACCCAATGAAGTGTATCATTTCCCTTAATCTTCAATGCTGCTCTTTACTATTCTGCACATGGATTAAAACACGATGTACCACCTGGCACTGTTCAGCTGCCATTTACAGGAAACCTTGCCCTCTCCCCTCCTCTCTCTTCAATAAACAATCACTAAAAGGCAGCATGCCTGCATTTTTCAAACAGTTTCAGGTGACTTTTATCAGGGTAAAGGGCAAAAAAATCATTAAAACAGTCACTAAAAAACCCCAACAACTAAAAAACCCCAAGAAACAATATAAAAACCAGCTCTGCTCCCTATCCAAATGGACAGAGTGGCTTTTTTTTTCTTTTTCTTCTCTTTTTTTCTTTTCTTTTTTTTTTTTTTCCTTTTTTTTTTTTCTTCTTTCTGTTCAGCTCTGGTTTTCTGCAGCCCCCTGAGCATTGCAAAAAGCATGGTGAAAAAAAAGTAAGTTCTTGTTGTAAATGTACTTCTCGGGTACCACGGTAGCATAAATGAGTCTCTGCTGCTTGTGACGACCCTGGAAGGGCGACAGTAGCGGGGTGACCTCACAGGTCTGTGCTGGGGAGGGGATGAGGGACGGAAGGGACGGCACCGTGTGATGTGGATCTCACTGCTGGCCTGCCCAGTGTCTGTTGGGAGCATGCTGGGGTGCAGTAACATAGGAGAGGCTATCGTAAGAGATTTCAAAGCTATCAGAAAGCCAAGGGCTATCTGCAGTAGCTGTTTATTTCTTGCGGTTTGGAAAGACTTACTGTTGTGTCAATGTCCAGAAGGCAGTGAGCACGGGAGCGAGTGTTCCCAGACCGCCAGCTGACGCTTCAAAGAGGTTGAGCTTTTTCTGAGCTCAAGAGAGAGCTTAAAATAAATCAAAACAAAAAAACCCTCCCAAAACCAAAACACCCCAACAAAGAACCAAGTATACATCTCCACGCTTCAGTTTCAACCTCTATATTTATAGCTAAAATATATCAAAATTGTCCTACTGAGCCAAGATGAAACTCTCTTGTTGAAACGCTATATGGCATCCTTGTCTTTTGCATTCAAACAGATTCTGTATCTACTGTCTCTACTTACCACTTGCTATGGCCTCATACTAATATGAATGATTAATTGCCAAGGATTAGCTTTTAGCTGCTTTTCTACACAGTTTGTATACAGTTGTTGCTATTTATTAAGTATGTGATATCTAATCCACTGTTTAGTGCTTAAAAATGGAAGAACCATCTGTGCTTGAGATTAAAACACTTCATTCACTTTGTGCCAAAGCCCTCACCAAGGGCTCCGTGCTCTGCTGTAGTTAGAAGAAACTCTTGGGAACCCAGGCTTGGGAGGGGTGGACCCATGTGCGGACTTGTCCCTGCATCAAAGCCCTTCYGTCTGATACAAGGTCTGCCCGCCGAACACAAAGATAAGTGTGGGCATGATGGAAGGCAGAGAAGCTGATCACGAAAACAAGAGGTTTTAGCAGAATAAAGGACTAAGAACTAGGAAGGTGCTGAGAGCTTGGAGGGTTCCTGCAGAGATGTTTCCCACCACCTGTGGGCTTCATATGTCTCTTTTGCAAAAAGAGGGGTGATAATATTCAATTTCTTTGCAGGYTACTTGCAAGGAATAAACAATTAACAGCTGTAATTCCTTGTGTGAGCCCAAGGCTTTGTCATCAATGCAAGATATGCCACCAAAGCTCCTCTTACACCAGGCTGTAAGTGTATGGGCAAACCCTGGGGCTGTGCAGCCCAGGTAAAGTCTGCACTCATGGTACAAGAGGATTTGTCTCCCTAAAGGAGTACATCTGCCCCAGCTTGTGACGCACCAAAAGTGCCACAAATTTTGTGCCCTTGTTGCAAGTGTGAATGGAAAAAAACCCTCTGAGACCTGCTGGAGAAACCTCCCATGACCTGCAGAAGAAGTCCAGGTGCAGCGGTCCCAATAAGCTCAAGTCAGCCCTTAGGAGCAGCCTTCTGAAATGCTCACTCAGGTAGCAGGGCCATGCTAGCGTCAAACATATTTAACAGGTAGAGAATATTGCCCCTGCCTTTCTATCTATAGGGGAGCAGTAAATCCCTGCAGCCTTCCCTGTCTATTCATAATGTCATCAATGTGGCTGATGCTGGTAACTGGATTTGCCACTTCTCCTAACACGTTTCTGGAAAAAATGTTAAACAGGTCACCGTTTTTGCAGACAAAACATCACTTGAGCTCTGTTCTAATTTCCTCGCTATGTGGCAACCCAGTATGGTATCAATGACTAGGTAAATCTCCTTGCAACAGAACTAATTATACCTTTTGGTGAGAAAGCGGCAGTGGAACTGGTTTAGTCTTCCAAAAAATTCCACACTATAATATGCAGGACTAATGTGCCTCAGATTTGAAAAGAATTAATATCAATTATTCTCATGCATATTCATGAGAGGAAGACTGGTTTAGCAATCAAGCTAATAGTTTTTGCTTAATTACATTTAGTTGATTTCATGCTATCTTGGCACATTCCTGATTGAATTTAACCATTAAAAAAAAAAAACCTCCCACAACTATTGCAGCAAACACCAACACTTTAAGCATCCCCTGTAAATAGTGTCTGAGGCTGAGCAGTCTGCTTGGGACAGTGGGAGTTGATCACGAGCATTGTCTCTCCCTGGTGCAGGGTAAAATCACAAAAGCATCTTGAAGAGCTTGTCTTTCTAGTTGCTTTTCAMGGAAAGACCAGGCTGTGCTATACCGCACTGCCATTCCCCACTTCTGTGCTCCAAGACCAGCATTTTGCACGGCACGAAGGGTGGGAACGTGCCAGCAAGATGTAGTGGGTCGGGCAAGAGGGCTGGGAAGGGTGATGGTAGGAGCGCTCGCGAGGGAGACCCGGGTCAGGCTGGCAGGGAGCTGGGCAGAGCAGGCGCTGGCACGGCCAGAGCCCTCCTCGGGAGCACGTGTCACCTTCCGATGGGCGAGGCCTGAGCACAGCATGCTGCCACGGCACGGGGATGGCAGTACGGTTTGTCTGCATGGATGTGCAGGGAGGACATGCCACACTTGGGGTCTGCCTGGTGCTGGACATCTTGCAGTAGTGCTGGGGTTGCAGTCTTCCTGGGCAGAAGGCAAGGCCAGGAGAAAAATGAGAAGCTTTAGCTTCCATGTGCCATGTATTTGTTTTCTTTTTTGATTTTCCCCATGCTAGCAGCAGCAGAAATAGGACAGATGCTCCCCTCTCATYCTCTCTTGAGCACTTTCACTGCGCTGATATCTAAAGGCAGTGTGCCTTTGAAGTTTGCCTTTTCAGTATTTTCATTCATTTGTCATTTTCTTCTCCAGCGCACCATTTGCATCTGGGCTTTGCTCAGAAGGAAGGCTGACACCATTTATCATTTAATGGGGCTTGGTAGCTCTCTGACAACTAAACATGTTCTTAACAGCATTAAGGAATTTACAGGCAGCCATGCCTGAAGGCTACTTTTCTGCCCACTTTAGCGTAGTCAGCAGCCGTTGTAGCTGCAGCTCTCTGGGTGTCTGAAGGCAAACGAAGCATTGACATATAATCAGCAGAAGTATTGTATCCCTTTTTAAACCAAATAGACTTACTCTCTCAACAGATAAAATTATAACAGCTGTAACTGAAATCAAATAATTAACCATTATTCAATCTGGTCTTTTCCAGGCAATGTCAACATTAAGATCTCGGATATTTCCATAGCAAAATGTAAATGGTTTTATCTTGGGTTCGTTTTTATGGATTTTATACTACGCAGTAATGCTTACAGAAGAGCATAGGAGTTTGCACTCTCGGAGACTGTGGACACAGTCACTGGGGGCACTGCAGGGATGCGGGTGAGCTGGTGTGTGCAGGGTCCTACCCCTCCAGAGCGCAGATCTCCTGGTGCAAGCAGGTCTCAAGGACCCCCTTGGGGCAGGATGCAGAAGTAAACGCATGTGAAGTGCCAGAAAAGAAAAAAACTCTTAAGCATGGGCTTATACGCTACAGAAATCAGTGGGACTTAAGGGTTTTGGAGATTCAAGGTCTCGCATTGCATCTTAACATCCTTCCACATGAAAAAGCAGATTAAAGGTTATCTGTATTTCACTTGCGACCGTATCGCCAAGTTTGGCCTCAACTTCTTGTCCTGATCCAAGAAGCAAGTGTTGTCTTTCTTTATGGCCTCAGTATTTTCTAGAAAAAATATCCTGCAAGCGCAATGGTCAGAATCATGACATCAAAAGTGACTATGTTCTGCAAACTGTTTCAGTTTGTGAATAAATAGGCATTTTCTAGTGAAGAGATGTTTCCTAAAACAAGTCCCTGTCAATAAATACCATAGACATGCATAGCTGCTATGAGCAGGAGACGTTATTCCCGTGCAGAATGACATGGGGAGATTGAGGAACTCTCCATCTGTTTCTGCACTGTGCAGCACGTGGGATATCGCTCAAAATACACTGTGCTCTCTGTTTCTCAGAGCCTGGGAAGACAGAGGCTGGCATAGGCATGGCAGGATGGAGCTGGACAGTCTGACAGTATATTGTTTGCTTGGGGAAGCAGGGGGGCTGCAGGAAAAATCCCTTAGTAAATGGAGCACATGAATGAAACCTGGTCCTGATGCCAAGTTTATTCTGCAGGCCTTGACGGAGCTAAAAAAGCGCATTAGGCAAAACCATTATTGAACTTCTTGATTACATAACAATTTCCTCATCGTATTTCCAAGAATATTGAATCTATATTCAAACACCCTCCTACTCTCTCCCACACACCACCCCTTCTTGCTATATCGGCTTCATTACTGAGTATGAAGACAGAAAAAGTATAGGGCATGTTGCCATGAGCAGATAGATCTCAGATGCTTACACTGAGATTTTAGAGCCATCTATGGGATTTGGACATTAATTTAAATGGCTTTGAAAGTCTCCGGTCTTATGCCTTGACCTTAGTCAGGGTCTTTGGCAGTGCAAAGAACAGATAATCAAGCAATAAATATCACMAAACCTAAATGTTGGGTTAGTCCCCGCTGCCTAAAACTTACCCCGCTCTGTGCTGTCTGGARGGTGGCATGCACAACTTTGCTGCCCACAAACTTCTGCTACCCCAAGCTCAGGAGAGAGACGGGACATTTCTGAACAGACTGGCTTCTTTGCGGGAGCCCTCAGGGATGAGCACAGACCTTGCCAATACAAAGGATGAATCCCTGGGGCCACTCTCACCCAGCGAGCAGGATCAGGCCCAGTGCGGGTGGATATCTCCTGAAAGGTGTGTGGTAGAGGTTGCCTGCCTAGTTTTTGGGGGGATTTTGGAGGAGGTGGGGATTAATGGCTTGCAAGCATGGCACATCCATCCTGCCGCAGGAAGCAGCAGTTGCACACAAACTGGCTACACTTACTCACATAATCAGCTGGTTTGTCTCATTTGCAAGTGTAATAACCAGCATGTATGTACAATCATGCTAATCACTTCAAGGCAACTGCTTTAAATTCATTCAAAACTTTGCCCTGCCTGTCCTTGGGTTATTTAGCTTTCACAAAGGAACCATAGCAGCAATCCAGAGATTTACTCAATAAAAACCTTTGTGAAACAGTCAATTTAGTGGAGGAGAAGTTTTTTCTGGAATCCTGCCCATACATACTGAGACTTGCACTACAAGCCAGTGCAGTCATTAGGAACCCGTCCAATACCCTCTGCAAGACACCTAGAAAATGGGGAATTTCACAATTTATGGTGTGTTGCTACAGTTGAAATGTAAGAGTAAATACAGAAGCAAAGAGGAAGGGAACTACACAGCTTCTCTCATGCAAGCTGTTGGAGGAAATGGTCTGAAAATTGTGCATGGAAAAACTATTCTTAAACCCTATCGGCTTTATGAGCGGTTTAAGGAGTGTCTGTGACGCTCTGTTGTGGATACCTGACCAGTAAGACCTGGCCTGTCAGGGCTCCTGTCATTAGCTCTGATGGACCCTGTGTGAGGACAGTAGAGAATGGCTCTCATGGATGTGGCACCAGAAGCACAGGGATTCCCTCACCTGCCTCTGCCACTGATGTGACCTTTCCTCAGGCCAGTCATTTCACCCTTTTGTGCCTCCAAATCTTTTTCCTACGCCTCCAAATTTTAGGCTGCAAGCTTCTCCATTGTTTTAGCTATGCGTTTATAGGACCTACTGCAGACATGGGGCATCCAACTCAGAAGCTCTGGAAGTGCCTGCAGTGGTATTGGAGGTACCTTCCCCAGCCCCCATTACAAGTCAAYGTATGCCAGATAAGCCAGCGGTAAGAGATAGGAGGGGGGTACAGCTAGCTCCATAAGTAGGAATATGCACGTTTCAGCTGCACTCACAAAATCTAACGGGTCCCCTGACGCTTAACGTTCCTATCCCTGTTCCTTCTGCAAGTCCAAGCCTGTGCTCTAGGGACCTTTCAGTGCTTGAGCCTGTTCAACCTCAGCTCCTTGACTGCCAGCCCAAAACTTTTCACCAGCACAAGGCCATGTTGTATGGTTTTTAATGAGTCATGAAAACAAGTGCTACAGCAGGAGGCCCTCTCCCCATGCTTGCTTCCATTTCAAGCAGCAGTTAGGCAGCGAGGTTTTGGGTCAGTGCTCTGGAGCAGGGACAACGGGCATTTTTTTCCAGTGACCACTTGCCTAAGCAGCTGGAGCCTCATTCACTGCAGAGGGATCATTCCTGCTCAAGTCCAAGTCTGTCCCATTGGCTTTTCTTGTTAAAGAGAAGTGAACCTGAAAGAGGAAAGGAAGGAAGAAAGGCCAGGAATCGAATGAAAAGGCYGCCTGCCACACAGAGCATCTCGGGAGGCATTCTTGCTGGTATAAATGTCTTTTCTTCAGCTTTCCGTCTCTCATTACTGACAGTGGAAAATACGAAAGCAGCCAAGCTAGAGGTTCAGAATGGCCAAGATAGGAAACCTTATTAGACAGACAGACGTGATTTCTATAATCTGAAATCCCAGACTGTAAATGCATTGGGATAGAGCCCTGTGCCACCGAATGCAGTGCTAATGCCTGRCATCAGCAGCTGGATCCAGTTTTCTGTTGTCAGCTGCTCCTTGGGTGGTTTTTGTTGGATGGTGGATGCTACCAAGGACAAGGGATGCTTTAGAGAAGGAGAAGGATCCTCTAAACYGCACTGGAGATATTTCATCTCCCAGTTTTTTGTACTTTCCAGCTGAAAAGTACTTTGAATACCTGAGGACAGTCAACTCACATTTAGAAGTTTTTCTTAGCCTGACAAGATTCCCAAAGATGTATGATTGCAGTAGATCAATAAGGGGGAAAATCTGTATCTTAGGAGCACCGGTGACATCTTGCTGCAACTTGYGGGAGAAATGATAAATGTCTCTCTCTGTTTATAGCTTAGCTCCGTGGCTAAATCTGCTAAACCAAAAACACATTTTACCCTCAGATCTCCTAKTTTTCAAATTTATGTTCATCTGGCATTGCCTTGATCTTCAAAGCAGGAAGGTATATCAAAGGAAACAGAAGGTTTGACACCAATTACTGCTGCTGGATGCCATCCGCTGAATGAAGATGGAGTGTTAATATTTACACTGAAAGTGAAGGAGATAAAACACACTAGGTACATCTAAATCTACAAATAAGCCTTTCTGTGTATAGTGGGCAGAGATAAACCCAAGCAAAAAATTTGAAATTACYGTTGAAAACATCCCAAACACCTTCAGAAATGTTGGGTTGTAAACAAAGAAATGACAGCAAAAACAGTAAGAGAGCCTTCTAGGAAAGCAAATCAGGGTCCCTACTTCTCGGGGGTACTACCKGGTCTTCAGGAGATGGTCTTTTGAAACAAACAACCATGCAGAAGTAGTTAACATCTAAATTTCTCCCCGCTTCACCACGAGACACTTGACTTTACTTACATTTTATTCTCTTGAGTTTGAAGCCGTCGGTTCAAGCACTTTTCCCTGTGTCCCCCTCTGCTTCTCTTCATCCCATGGTTCTTCCTGCTGTTTTGCACCTCCCAAGTCTTTCCTGCAGCTTCTTTGGCTCCTTGACCTGAGAAGACTCTCAACAAGGCAAACCCCCCATTGCACAAGTTGTTGTGGGGTTGTTCGTATTTTAGCAGCAAATTTATGGAAGAGGAAGGTAGAGAGGAGGAGGCGAAGGGTTCGCTAGCACTGTGAGCATGCACAGCACAGCTAACAACAAACGTTCTTTTAGGCAACCTGTTTAAAAAGGAAAAGGAATCTTCCCAKCATTTTTCCTGGTAACAATTTAGTAACTGAAAGTGAGGCTATTCTAAAACTCCCGGTACTAGAGCATTGCAYAGGAGGCCATTTACACCATTCACTTCTTCCATTTAATCCAATTTAGACAATGAAACCAGAGTGTTTAATGGGGTTAATTTTTATTTATAGTCAAATCTCATTCCTCAGATTAAATTACTAGGTCTGCAGTATTGTGTACAAATCAAAGTTATATAGTACATTTTAGTAAGTTAAAAGGTAAATGATTTTATCACATTGGTTTGGAAGGGATTTTCTTAACAGCAAGTGGATTTGAAAACACTTGTTGAAATCAAAATTTCAAAATTGAAACTCTTGCCTTAAATTTGGATTTTTTGAGGGTATACGGGCTTTTCTCCTAAAGCCATAGCTTAAGCTTGTTATGTGGATTTAATTCAAGTGAARCTTCCAGCTTTTGTAGACCTTTTCTGCCTTTCAGCTTTGGAGAAGAGGTGAGGCTCTTGAGAAGACCACMGTGTTTCTGAACCATATTGGATCTGCATGTTTCTCCTACAGCAGCAAGGCTTGTTCCACTGTAGTGACTGTCCGCTTAGGGATAAATGTTCAGAAGTCCAATATTTCCCAACTGTTAGGATGTCTGTTCTGGGCTTGGCTGAARAGAAATCCTGCAAGAATTTCTTTCTCCATTGCCTGAGGTGGTAACTGTGGATATTCTGGTATTGTGAGGCTGGCTGAGAAAGGAAACCTAAAATCTAGTTATACGGGCAAGGAAGGAGTATGCCAGATTTGCAATTCATGATGCAGAACTCTTGTCATATGTTTTATAATTCATTGCTTAATACTGTGTATCTAGTCATCATGCACAYACGTTGCAATTGATTTTATGCTGCTTTTCTATTAAGCAGGAGAAAAGCAAGCATAAGGGACCAGCTTACACTGAAATGAATACATAGAATATTAGTCACATATACGTGTGTTTTGAAATCATTGCTGTATTTTGTCAGTAACCTAAGAAACTAGATATAATCCCACCCAATTAACAAACTAGAGAAAGAATTCACTAGTAGAAAAAAACACTCTTCAAATTGTCTGTCAGTTCTAAACGTCCCTAAAATGACTTTAAAAGAAGATTAATTAAGGAAACTGGAAAGTATAGCATTAATGTCTATATAAAACAGGTATAGAAGGACAGCCTGCCTACACCRTCTGAAAGCTGCAAATACACTAATCTAACACTTCATGCTTTCTGGCTCTGCACAGAGGTGGTGGGCCAGGATCTGATCAGATTTATGCGGGTTTTTAGAGAGGCTGCTCATTGCAGACCCTGCTTCTCTCGTTGCACTCTTTAGCCCAAGAGCTGGCTTCTGGTAATGGATCAGCTCTCCAGTGGCTGGACSTGCCCTGCCTTGACAGTCTGAGTGTTGTGCAGTTT
Source organism: Oceanodroma leucorhoa (assembly GCA_030449065.1). NCBI lineage: Eukaryota > Metazoa > Chordata > Aves > Procellariiformes > Oceanodroma > Oceanodroma leucorhoa. The sequence goes on from JASVER010000063.1 coordinate 5,835,026, forward strand.
GGTTTGCCTGGATGAGTTTGCTCCTTCCCCTGGTTGCGATGAGGAGCTAGGATGGCCGGTCGGTCGCATGCAGAGTAGCTCAGAGCTCAARATGTTTTAGAAAGCTTGGTAAAGTTTTCCTGTATTTCAGAACCATCAAGTTTTAAATTAGATATGAGTCACCAAAAAAGAATGTATTACTTGCACATTTATATGTAGTAGAATTGTACACATCTCTGTAATTAGCCATAGGCACCCAAAACTACAGATGTAACTGTGCATTAAATGGAGGACATCACTCTGATCAAATCTTGCATTCACAATTGCATTCCTTCTTGCTTAGATTTCAGAGCCTGTTGTCCAGATGGGCTTTGCTGGGCACCTAATTAGTAGTTAATCAAAAGCTCCTGCTGTGAACTGCTTCACAGCCCTCCTGGCATCCTAGCTGCTTGGTACGCGTTCCCTGACTACACCGAGATGAAGGCACAGGAGTTGAAGTAGATGCTTTATCTCCTTTATGCATCTGACATAACTAAAGCAGCTTCCAGAATAAAATCACCTCAGGATGCATTGGTTATCTGACTTGTGTGTACTAAGAGCAAAATTAGTCTTGAAATGTGTAAGTGGAAATACAGCCATGCGTTTATGGCAACGATAGATAGCRTAATATATTCTGAGATGAACTCACTGTTTTCTCTTTCCTTTTCAGATTTTGGCAATCATTTCCATCATGTTTATTGTACTATCTACAATTGCCTTGTCCCTTAACACACTTCCTGAGCTACAAGGCATGGATGAATTTGGGCAGACCACAGATAATCCCCAGCTTGCCCACGTGGAAGCGGTGTGCATTGCATGGTTTACAATGGAATACCTCTTGCGGTTCCTATCCTCGCCTAAGAAATGGAAGTTTTTCAAAGGGCCGCTGAATGCTATTGATTTGCTAGCTATCTTACCGTACTATGTCACTATCTTCCTCACAGAATCCAATAAAAGTGTACTTCAGTTCCAAAACGTACGACGAGTGGTCCAAATATTTCGGATTATGAGGATACTCCGGATTCTAAAGCTTGCCCGGCACTCAACGGGTTTACAGTCCTTGGGGTTTACACTGAGGAGGAGTTACAATGAGCTTGGATTACTCATCTTGTTTTTGGCCATGGGCATTATGATCTTTTCCAGTTTAGTGTTTTTTGCAGAAAAGGACGAGGATGATACAAAATTCAAGAGCATCCCGGCTTCTTTCTGGTGGGCAACAATCACCATGACAACAGTAGGCTACGGAGACATCTACCCCAAAACACTTTTAGGTAAAATAGTAGGAGGACTGTGCTGCATTGCTGGAGTGCTGGTGATTGCTCTTCCCATCCCAATTATTGTCAATAACTTCTCTGAGTTCTACAAAGAGCAGAAGAGGCAGGAGAAAGCCATTAAGCGCAGGGAAGCTCTTGAAAGAGCAAAAAGGAACGGCAGTATTGTTTCCATGAACATGAAGGATGCGTTTGCCCGTAGTATAGAACTCATGGACATTGTGGTTGAAAAGAAYGGAGAAAGCATAGCCAAAAAGGATAAAGTTCAGGACAATCATTTATCTCCCAGCAAATGGAAATGGACCAAGAGAACGCTCTCTGAAACTAGCTCAAGTAAATCTTTTGAAACTAAGGAACAAGGATCTCCAGAAAAAGCCAGGTCATCTTCAAGTCCCCAGCACCTGAATGTCCAACAGCTAGAGGACATGTATAACAAAATGGCAAAGACTCAGTCCCAGCCAAACCTTAATACTAAAGAGTCGAGTCAACCTGGAAAGCAAAAGGAAGAGCTAGAAATGGAAACCCTTCCCGGCCCTATGGTGCCCTTGCTGACGACTCGCGCTGATGGGATCATTGACATGAGGAGCATGTCCAGCATCGACAGCTTCATAAGTTGCGCGGCGGAGTTCCCTGACTCCGGGAGGTTTTCCCACAGCCCGCTCGCTACCCTTCCCTGCAAAGGTGGCATTAACGTGATTCAGGAGCAGAGCAGGCCAGAGGGGAGCGGTGCCAGATTTGTGGACATGAACCCAAGCTCCGAAGGCAGCCACCGTTCCGCTTTTTTCATAGAAAGTCCCAAAAGCTCCGTAAAGGCCAGTAACCCTTTAAAACTAAGATCTCTGAAAGTCAACTTCATGGAAGAGGACACCAGCACATTAGTACCAGCATCAAATGTACTGAGAATATATCCAGACCCTCTCAAGAGCAGGGGAGCTGCTGCTGCTGCCACAGATACTTCCTTTCTCTCTGACAGATCTCTCATGAGCCCAGAAACCTCGATCTACACAACCGCGAGTGCGAGAACACCCCCAAAGTCACCAGAGACGCAGACAGCCATAGCTTTCAACTTCCATGATGCCAGTATCCACAAATACATAGAYGCTGACACTGATGATGAAGGTCAGCTGCTTTATGATTCAAGTCCGCCCGGAAATGTGAGTCCCAAGTACAATGTTACAAACAGTGGCTATCTAAAGCAAAAGGATAATGTTTATAGAACAGAGAAGAACCATCTAGAAGCTGCTGCTTTACCCACCTCCCCTAAGCTGATAGGGCAAAACTGCATTTACTCTATGGAAGGTATCACTGGAAGAACCCAGGGCAATCAGGAGACTGTCAGACTAGAAAATCACATTTCCCCAGAAGTCCATGTATTACCAGGCAGCGGAGGACATGCTAACACACATGATCAAAGCATCTGAGATGGGCTCCAAAAGAACTTACGGAAAGTTTAAAGGAATGTCTTTACAGTCAACACAAAAAAAAAGAGCTTCTGCATGGCATGAACTTGGCTGAAACAAGCCACCTGTTTCTAAAAGTCTGGGGGAGGTCCAGTGTGGGTTTGTGAAAATGTCCTTCTCTGAAACAACTCTAAAGACGTTGCCCACATCAGTCAAAAATAAGGATTGCAAATCATGATCACACATTGATCTCCTTTCATGTTGTCCAGTGAAGCCAATGTGACCAAATATCCATCCATTCCCCTTGAACGCTAGAGCTCCTTTTGGAAATATTAACATCTGATTTGCATTAGTTCCATAAAGGATGCCAAGGCAGCCAGATTTGAACTCTGGAATAAATTGCGGGGGTTGGTATAAAGCTATCAAAAACACAATGCTCACTGCTTCAGGGCAGCTGTTCCCCATCTACAGCTTTCTCTGATGGATATTGTGTCTAAAGGTAACAGGGAACACTTGCATTATTGGAAAATCCAAGCGAAAACCATTTAGAACAAATAACGGTCTAGAGAAACCAATTATTAAAATGCTCTGTGTGTGTTTAACAATACGATATCCTGTAGGACCTGACGTTTTCTTTTGAAATATCAGCAGGGTGAGTTGCACCACTTGTATCTAATTCCAAACATCCCCTAGGACGTAGTGAAACTTGCACTTACCCTCTGCTAAAAATCGATACCTGCCCCAGGGCCAGCGCGTGGCCCTCGGGGCACCCACAGCCCACGCTGGGAAGGTGTGAAGGAGCCATGCAGAAGCAGGAATCTCCGGAGGCATCGCAGCCAGACCCCCCCTTCCCGGTGCCGGGGAGCGTAGGGCTGGGAGGAGAGCTCAGCTCTCGCCCTACCCCTCCGCGGGAGGGAGACGCTCGCTGCCCTGCCCCGCGGGGACGGCCGAGCGCGGCGGCGCGGACGCTGCGGCCGGTCCCCGCGGCACGTGCCGGGGGTACCGGGAGGGCTCCCCGGGCCTCCCCCTCCCGCCCGCCCGCTGACTTGAGGCGTCGGCCAAAGTCTGGCCCTTGGCGTAGGAGAGGAACCGGTCGGTCTGAAGCTTTTTGCGCCCGAGCGGCGCRGTGAAAGATATGCAAGCGTTACATAAATATGCAAAAAGAGGGATTTGTTAGTGACCCGCCCCGGGCCTGGCTGTGCTCTCTCTCGCGAGGAGGTCGGGCAGGAGAGGCTCCTGCAAAGCTGCGGCRCGAAGCAGCTGCGAGAGACAGGAGAATCAGGCCTGACGTTTTAATAACATCCAGTCATTTTTAAACGAAACAAGAAAAAAAAGAAAAAAAAAAAAAAAAAGATCTGACCATTTTAAATGAACGGAACTAGCAGCCACCAGCCTAGGTTTTTAAAATATTATTGTTTCAATAAAGTTATGTCAAATTGTGTAGGAAATAATTTGTCTTTGGTTTTTAATCTGGGGGGGGGAAAAGCACTTTACGTTGACTTTTTGTTGTTGTTGTTGCAATGCTGGAGTAGGATAGCAGAGTGTAACAATCAAGCACTTTAACCAAGCACTATTTTAATTTGTGCCTCCTGTCGTGACCGTGATTTGTTACACGCCTGTAGCAAGTCACAACCTGTCCTGTGATAACTGTGATGGTAATCTTTTATGTTGTTCTCTGTTTCTACTGTAAAACTCAACTGTAAATAACTCTGTCAATAAGCGTTTCCTGACCTATTTCTGAGCACCCGCGGGGGCGTGTGACAACCTGCGTGCAGCGGGTCCGGGGACGTGCTGAGACACGGGACGCGGGAGCGGAGGCGCAGGGGCGGGAGGAGGACSCCCAGCCGCTCGAGTCCGCTGCGTTTTGTTCCTTCCTATTGTAAAAAAAAGCTGTTGGTTAGTCCTGAATGTAAATGTCCGTCCGTCCAAGCTGTAAGTACTTCTGTCTGTAATCCGTAATAGTGAATGCAGCATGTACGGACAAAAGCAATAAGCACATATATGTTTTAGGAACTATTATGGGTTACGATGATAGCTTTGTTAGGTCTCTCCTTGGCACAAAACTGTACGCGTGTTGGAGTTAACTCTGCTCTGCTCGGCCGACCCCATCCCCGGGCGGTGGGACGCAGCCCGAGGTACCCGCTCAGAAGTCGCCCTTGCGTCCCAGCAAGGCAAGACCCTGGGGAAGGTGCGAGTAAGACCTGAGCCACCACCTCACRAATTAGCCCGCTGGCAGCGAAAGAGACCTCGTGCCGTGCAGAGAGCGACGCGGGAGGTACGCAAAATAAGGTCAAGGCACCTATGCSTGCAAACGATACTCTCCAGAGTATTTACACAGGGCCAATTCCTGAGGTTCGTTAGGTTTTACTCTGCCTTCACTCAGCCGAAACCACCGTTCCTCTGAGTGGGCTCTTTGCCTGGTGAAGGACTTTAGGATTTGGCCATAGTAAATACAAGTGTACTTAGAGGAACCGATGTATTGCTGAGATACTAGTTAAGATTGAGTCGTCACGAAAAAGTAAAGTGACTTTCCAGCAGATAAGCTTTAAATATTGATTTGTTCTGTGGCTTTCCTTTATCTGAGGCCATAGAGCRGCAACGAGAAATTTTAAAGAGAACAGTCTTAACATAATCTCTATGTTTCAGTGATCATTCATGTCTGCCATCAGCACAAATGTTAAAAGAAGAAAAATCAGGGAAAATTTTTTTGATAAAGTAAGTAATAGCGATTTCACAGTTAAATATTTTTAGAGCTGATGCTTTCATGTGGAAAAAAAGTCATATTTTGCATATCACGAAAGTGAACGTATTTAAATATAGCCATATAGCGTAGTATTTACCACACTCTCATCCAAATTGATGTATTTGGTTTATAGATGGCACTGACAAAAATGTATAGATCAACAATTCTATCATTTTTTAACTGATAATCAACTGGTGCAACTCTCCTTGTAACCAAAGGCCCTCTGTCTGCCTTGTGTGATCACTCACGACACACACCTTACATCATCTATTTAGTCCTACCTTTAAAGTAGCATTTTATTGAGTCACTTTTGAAAGCCAAATTCAAAAGTATCATTAAAAATCTACCTTTTAAGTCTGAATAGCCAAAGTCCTATAGATTTCTTATAGAAAGCAAATAATTTAAAACTAAGCATATAATATGCTTGAAGAGCATTTCTTTCTTATTTGTGTACGAAAATGTAGCTCTCATTTTGTGCCCAGTTAAAAAGGAAGTATGTTTAATTTATTTTAATGAAATAAAGTCTGAATATGAAGTATGTATCTATATATGTGTGTGTGTGCATAATACACATATACATATAATGTAAGCACTGGGAAATCTACTCTCACATAAAGCTATGGTAGACTAAATCTGTACTCATTACAAAAGGAAAGGCAGTGCTTTGAAAACATAATGCTCACCAAATCCCATAGAGGCTAGAAAGACAATTTCATTTTATAGTTTGTTTGATACATGTTTCCCAAAGCTCATAACAGTCGGGGAAAATACGCAATATCTCTTGCATCGGGCTAAAGCGCGCAGTTTAATCACTGGTATTTGGCATTCAGGTCTGCGAATTTACTGTGCATCACGTATCAAGCAAGCTGACAGAGTTTCACCTGCTGCTGCAGAAGACATCGTACCTGAAAGGACTATGTATGTGTGGTGTCTGTGCTKGCTTGTATCTTACGCCATCAACATCGTTTTTAGTACATATATATAAATATATATATATAGAATATATATATATGCGGAAGGAATGGGTGCAGTTTTCTTAACCAGGAGGCAAAGATCCTTTGAGTTTTAGCCTTGAACAGGGGAAACCAGCAGTCACATTGCAGTAGATTTCTCAGTGCCTTTTCTTAGAAACTTCACCTAAGCACACTTACGGGGAAAAAAAAACCACGAAACAAAACAGTCTYCTGTGAAATCCATATTTTTCTGAAAGGTTCGAGAGTCAATAAAGGTAGAAGAAGGAAAAAAAAAAAAGAGGAAAAGAAAACCCGCGGAACGCACATTCCCTTCCTGAACATGCCGTGTGTCAAATGCCGGGGAATATCTGTCTGTGCGAGTCACGCAGAAACACATCTGAGGCGGTCGGTTTCTTTGGCAACTATGGCTGTGATAAACTGTAGCCTTTTCTTCCCTTGCAGCTAATAAGATACACATTTCTAAGGAAAACAGTATTCTCTTCTGTAAAATTGTAATGTATTGTTAATATTTGTACCTATTGTATATTTATGTCTTGACAGAATTATGACTGGTACAGTTTATAGTAAATAACGAGGGTATTTAAAACTCATCGCAAAGACAAGGTTTCTAAAGCCAAGTTCTCTCTCTGTCGGTAAGCTCCACATACCATGATCTCCAATACTTTTTTAACATCTCATTTTAAAGCCAATAGTAGAATTACTGGATAAAGTAGCCGAGCGATGGAGACCATGTGGCACTGATGCCCTCCTGTGCAGCTCAGTCGGGAGCGAGGTGGGGAGGTGGGCTTCCCCGGCGACTCCAAATTAGCTCCAATTTCTTCACATTTGGTCAGTCACTTCTGCTTACGGTAATCAGACTGAAAAAGTGTTACCTTAGGTTGCTTTAGGATCACCCACTTGGGGAGAATATGGCTTTAAATAGTTCTTGAATAAAGTACAGATGTTCTAGTTACCTCTGTACCTTCTGTTTGCCATTGTGTTGGCTTTATAAGTATCTGATGTATGGAAAAGTCATGTGACTTTCATGCATTCCAGAGTAGTCTATTTTTCTGTTCAGATTTAAAAAAAAATTATATATATATAAAAATATAAATATATATCTGTATTTTTAGCAAATTTATAATAGGGCAATCAAGTCAGATTTCTTCTTTTTGTATTACAGAATAATATATTAGATGCTTTCTTGGTGTTCATTTACATAGCTGATCCCCTAACCTTTTTGTTGTCGTTATTTTCTTTCATTCTGAAAAAAACACCTGCAACATCCCTCCTGGAAGTGCGTCTGCAAAAGGTCACTGAGTTTGTCTGATGTTGTCACGTTTTCGTATTTTTCCTGTTTGTGGTACTTAAAAATAACCAGGGACTGGCTATGGAAACTAAAATGTTCCTTCTGAGAAACACAGAAGCGGGCCAGGCTCTGCCCTCAGTTATGGCAGTGTAAATGCCAGCGAATGCCACTGGCTTCAGCGTTAGCCATAGCCTGGACTTCAGTGGAGTTTTTCCAGATTTACGTCAATTAAGCTGACAGCATAAAGAAGAGYGAGGATTTGAATCTGACTGTCCTAATAATTATGATGGAGTTGGGATAAGCATCAAAATTCAGGCTCTTATTTTAAGGCAGTGACCTGAYGATGCTCAGGCAAAGCTCCCACCTTTGAGGGAGTTTTTCCTGGGTTAAAACAGAAGGGTCAAGACTTTCATTTCCCACTGGGTTTTCGAATTTCTACTTTCAGTCCCAGACAAAATCAGGAAATGAGAAAAAATTATGGGGGAATAAAAAACCTGAATGTACAAGTTCAGCAAGTGACTGGATTTGGATTTGGTTAGGGTAAAGTCCATCCATGTACCTGCTTACTTAATGATCTTCCTTGCTCCTTTATAGCTGTACCACACATAAATGGAGTAAAAAGTCCATGAGATAAATGTGCATCCTGAAGCTATCTCATGACCCGTTGAAGTTTAGCACGACAAAGAGCTTCAGACTAGCCCTGTAGCTCTGCATAAACATTTCCCTTTGAATTCTCCCAGCAGTCTGGTCAGTGACCATGTTTTTTCCAAAGATGGAATTTTGGTCCCATTTCCTTTTGTCTGCTTGTGTGATTTTCTTATATGTCCACCACACTAGCCAGTAAACCTGAAACAGAATTACTTTGGGAAAACATGTGTTTCAGAAAGTCCAGATACCACCCGAATGAACAGAATAACCAGCAGACACAGTTTTGCGTGTGATTCTGTATCAGCAAGATCCATTTACACACGAGGGTATTAAAGCTGGGTGGGATTTTTCTTCTTTTGAAAGCAATTAATGCAATAGCCCGCCATATCTATCCTCAACGATCACAGGAATCCTTTCAAAAGGCACCTTCCATATCAGTAAGTTTGTTTGAGCATAGTCAACAAAACCAGAGAAAGCTTCTAGTCAGACCGGTCTTAAATTCGCCCCTGCAGTAGCCCTCCCACACCGCGACAGAAACGACCCAAATACCAACCAGCCCTTCAAAGAAGAGATGTTTATTTTCCAGCATGTGTTTCACACCCCATGCTGATCAGATTTAGGCTCTTGCACTGAAACTTTGTCTTGGCCGGACAAAGGAAACCYTAGGAAAACTGAAAGTCTGCATTCAGGGTGTGTATCCCCTTCGTTGCTGGTGTTACCTAAGCCACAAATAAGTGTCCTTTGACACCAATGGTAGGGTGCCACAAGTGTTCATATCTGTAAATACTACTCAGAATTTTGCTTTGCTTGATTCTGGCTTCATCGCACAAGAAGTCTTCAGTCTAGAGGCTTAGAAGAGAAAGCTTCATTTTTCTTTTTAACTAGAAATAGTACTATTGATATTCTGTAGGACTGAACAAGGATTAACCTTTGACATTTTTAAAGGGGTCTTTTCAAGACTGTAGCAACACTACCTTCAAAAAATAATAATCAGGCTGGGCTCAGCAAAAAAAGACCCACCCAAACTAGAGCCTTGTGGAAGCCAGGGAGCCAAATTTGCAGGAAATGCAAAATTCTTTGCTGCTGTAAGTAAAAGCCCATTGAGATCAATGGAGCTGTGCCCCATTTAGCCCAGTGAAGAATTTGGACCCATATCTCTAAAAGCTAATGAAAAACTAAAGGCTCTGCATGACCTCAGGGATGGAGGTGTCTGTCCACAGCACCTAAGAGGAAACCAGTGGGGTGAGGGAATGGGAAGCAGAGACAGGTCAGTGAAAGCCTGGGAAAGGAGGGAATCCTTCAGGCAAGAGGRTGATAATCACGTCATCCCAATCTTGGTTGAGCATCCCTCCATGTCAGCTCACTCTTCATAGGCTTGATGCTGCAAGCAGCATCCCAAACTCACAGATTACTGTCCCTACAGCAGGACCACAAGCTCAGCCACACGGTTCAATACTCTCCGCCCTCGGTCCAGGGACTTACTGATGCTGGGAGGACACTACTGGCAGATGGGCCATCAGTTACCTTTGATTGTGTCACAGCCTCTGGTCCTATTGGTAACCTACATTTAAGACCATTTTAGGATTCATCAGTTCTTCTCTACTCTCCGTATTTCATTCAGGAGCTCTGCCCRTTATGCCTCTTCTTCCTTTTATGTTTCACTGCCCCTAAGCACCACTAGCCACACATTGGCTCATGCAACCACTGGGATTTACTTTGTTTTTATCAGTTTTGTTGGCTTGTGGCAAAGATGGAGAACATTTTTCTTCCCCGTCATTCTTTGTGGCTTTGTGGTAGTGGATGCAGAAAATTGCTTTTGCATTGAAACATTCTCCACTGGCGTGTTTGGGGGGAGGGTGGGGGAGCAGCATCTCCATGTTACTTTGAACTTTGAAGTCACGATACTGCAATCAGAAAGGCCAGCCACAGCTGCCAACCAAACTCGCTTTCCAACTAGATCAGCATTAAAAACATATACCCCAACTTTTAATCAGGCCAGTGAAGCAGTTCCTGAATGGGGAGAAAACGCTTGATGAGGCACTGGTGCAAGTGCTGTTTACTAACGACTCCAGGCCCACAGAAGGATGCCGGGGCGGTCTGTCTCTGTGCTGCACATCGCGGCTGCTCAGCGTTTCACAGGGCCGGGGAACAGCCTCAGGTCTTCCTTCTCCAAAAGCACAGGACGGCTGCTGGACCTGCACCGCGGCCCGTGAGCCCCAGGCAAGGGCTTCCCAGTGAAACCTCCAAAGGGCAGCAGTGAGCATCCCTAGCCATTAAAGGACAAGAAAGCTGTGGCATTCCCTTTAAAAGAAAAATGTGATATTTAACAACAAATAAAAACTGGAAAAATGTAAGTTTCCTGTGGCTCTGCTAGTACATGTGGATCGAATTGCTTTTGTATCTGGAAATCAAAACCGACTGTGACCCAGCTTGAGAAAGGGCAGAACATAGGACAGGTTTCTCCATTGCCTTGCACTTCAGTTATTTTTCAACCTGTGCCATGGGGAAGCAATGGGGAATCCAGTCCAGAGCATCCATAATGAAGGGCAGTGCTTCACGCCTCTGCCCTACAGCCGGCAGATCCTGCACGTCTTGCACAGTCTCTTCATTGGGTTATATTGGATTGRCCCAAGGGGCAATGTGTCAGCAGATGTTTTCTCCCCATTTAAGCAACGTTTCAATACCCTGGCATTTGGGGGTGATTACAGCAACATTAGCCATATACTAGTGTACTTAGAGTCTTACATTTTTTTGTAACTTTGATTTAGTCATTCTTTGTTGAAGTTTATTGACCTCTCCAGTTGTTTCCGTAAACAAATTATTAAAAAAAAAAAAAAATCAGTGTCTTTATATGCATGTAGTAGTATGAAACTGTGATCAATGTGTGACATTCAGAAACTGTACTGTCTTGTAAAATATGTCCAAATGTCTAAGGATTTTAAAGCAATGGTCCCTTACTACAGACTACAGAAATAAATAAAAAGGTATGGATAAAACCAAAGCCTTTATTTGCTTTGTTTCATGGTCATATATGCTGGCCAAAAATATGACTACCATCAGCTGGCACTGAGTTTCTGCTTTAGCTCATTGCGGTTGACAGCAGGTTTAGACATATGTTATTTGCTCACAGATAAGGCCGTGATTCAGGAAAGCAGTGCCRAGCTTGACACCTCCTGTTGTAAGTCTGAAGGATTCAGTGCATAAACCTGTGGGCTTCAGTCCTCACCCTCCACGGACAAACTCCACCCACACGTCCCGTAGCCACGGCCGGYCTCAGGGACCGGGGCATCTCCCAGCCCCTCTGCCCGGAGCAGGGGCGTGGGGAGATCCCTGTCACACACACAGCGCCTGGAAAGCGGCGTCTTGATCGTGCCATTGTGCAGATGCAGAACGAGACGTAGCCCAGGGACAAAGAGTTTTGGGTGTGAAAACTGGACAAACAGGCTGCTTTTCTSCTACTTGAGGCAAAACCTTGGACTTTCTGCTAGAGCCACTGTGGTTTTCTTCTCCATTAGATTAAGCAGTGGGCTGGTTACATTATGCAAGTCATCAGAGCAAAGGTAATTTAAACTGCTCAGGAATATTTTCTTTCAGTTGATTACATCAACATTTGTTTTTATACTGAAATGCAGTTTCTGTAAGAGTCTTCAAAGCTTTAATCTGAACCCCCCGATTYATGGAGTCTTTAATTTATGGCCATTTAAAAATGTAAAAAGAACAAATAAGAACACGTTCCTACCCAGACTGACCGTTTCTGCGGTTCCACACTCCCCACACCCTCACAGAGCTCCTGCACGTACAAATCAAATGAAAAAGACTAAGTGCACAGTTCTACATCTTATTTTATACAGCCACCACATYTGCAAATGGAAACCAGAAAGTTAAATGCACAAGTGGACAAACCTCACAGAAGTCCTGCATAGCATTTTAATGGCACGTTTCTGCATTTACTTGTGTTCATTTTCAGCTTACTAAGATCTTTTTAAGAAAAATCTAAATGATCAATTGAGTGTTTCATAACAAGCAGTGACGATGTCATCTAATAAGATTAAGGCACTGAACTTGAAGGGAAGTTTACAAATTAGGAACTAGAAAGTGGAGAAATTCCTATAACGTATGTCTTCCTCTTCCACTTTCTGCTAATGATTTTTCTTGTTATTTGCCTGCCAGCCGGAGCATGCAAGCTCCTGAATTATAATCCAGTATCTGTAATTATACTGTCCACGGAGGTTTTCTCTATGAATTGATTTACTTTATCAAGTCAATTAAAATAATGCCTATCTCCTGAGGCGTTGTGGTTCATTATTGTGTGCCAAATATATRGATAGGAAATATTTTTCTCCTAGTTAAAGTATACTACAAAAACTTTTGTTTGCTTTGCCTAGACCCTTCACCGCACATCCCCTCGGCCCTTTTACTTGCATGTGTTTTATGCCAAGCCAATGCACCAGCAGGTTAAACTAAACCACAAGGCAGAAGCACCATGAGGAAAGCAGGATCCGTCCCAGCCCACGTCACCGGTGGCAGCTYGGTGACCGCAGAGCGGTCACTGCCTGCTCAGCACCCGCCTCAGCGTTCCTTCAGGCACCAGCTGCCAACGTTACCGGGGCCAACATCAGTTCTACCAACAACATAAAGCATTTCCCAGACTTTACACAGATTAATGAAATGCAGCAGCTTTTTCACATTTCTAGTCTCCTCTCCTCCATCTCCTCCTGCCCACACCCTCAGGCAATCTCTCCTCCCTGGCTCCATCAGCAATAACCTGACTATCTATCTCTTTCTCTCCACTTGGACGGATTTTCCTGTGATATGTCTTATTTCGGCTACACTAGGCACATTTTTGTTTCCTTCCTTGTTACACACCACCCTCTGATCCTACAAAACCACTGTATGGGTTTTCCGAACACCCAGAGCACCCCGATGTCTGCCTCGCACCGAGCCAGGCGACAGCCAATAATCCCAAAGGTTAATCAAACAAAACCATCTGGCGAGGGAGCGCGCACCCCGAGTCAGGGCACACGAGCCCCAGCAACCCCTGCCCCGAGCACTGGGGGGGCTCATCCAGCTCTCCCCCGTCACCCCGTAGGGCAGAGGGACCCAAGAAAGCAGCCCGGCTGCGGGGGCACCGGGGGCCCGTGCCCGGGCGCTCCTTGCTGTGCCTCCACGGCCACCACCACGGCTCTGTGTASTGCTTTACATCATACAATTAAACACAAACATTAAATATATACTGTGGAACAATCCAGCAACTGAGTGCCATGCTTTGTTTGGCCATGGGCACTTTACTGTGTTACTTTTAATTCTCTCTTTAATAAACCCAGTGGAGTTTTTCCAGAGTTTAGTTTGGCTTGTGGAGCTGGAAGTTGGGTTGCTGAAAGCACACATGGTGCAGCACGGCCCTTGCTCCTAGAGATGTCACTGCCTTCTCCAGGGACGTTTCTGCTCCCATGTAACATCATATTGTGTSGCCGAAACTGAGGGGGATGTTTAGGCATTTCAGCACAGATGAGCATGAGGAAAAGTTCACATTTTCAGTATATTTTGATAATKACAGAAGAGTCAGTAACAATTTAAATAATTTACAAGTTTTTTTGTAGGAAAATCTCTGCTYATAAAATATGGATTAGGTTCTTCCATACTGTCGCTTTCTACTTACTTACCTTCCTTCCTACTTTCCATAAGGAAATTGAGCTACTAAAAGATGCAACATCATTATTATTCAGCAAGCAAGAGCATTTAGAGGTAACTTTGCCCCAGAGTATCGTCTGCAAYCATCCAAGCAGAAGCTGAGACTAATGTGTCACAGCAATGAAAGTTTGTGGTTTCTAGTTAGAAACACAAGCACTGAGCATTAACCTTAGCTTTGGAAAATAAGAGCAAATTTGTGCAACATTACATCATACACTTTAATCCCTATATAATTAAACAGTGAACCCACGTCTTAATCTAAAGGTAGGCTTATGTTTTGCTATACTCAGTGCCATTTTTATAATGCTGGCAGACATGTTGTTAACAATAATTGAAGCTAAAATACATTGGTCTATGTACTGAACAGAAAAAAATACATAACGTAAAATGCTGTTTTCATGTCTTGATGATAATTAGTCTTAAAATGAACTGCACAGTGRTGCAGCTTCTAGCACTCTTCTGAGCGGTGGAGAGGCGAACACTAGGAGACAGTCAGATGAAGATAGATCCAAGCATGAGAACGTGCAAATTTAAATTATTTAACAAAAATTAATTCCCATGGATGTTCATGGTCTAGTTTTACTCCTCTTTACAGGCAGATTTAATGGCCAGATGATACAATAAATTGGAGACATTATTTTCTGAATCATTAGAGACTGGCAAAGCCAAAAAAGCCTTAAAAAATTAAGTCCCCAAAGTGCAGGAGTCTGAGGCAGAGCTTATCAAATACCTACAACACTACACAAGCGTGCATTTACTTCCAAGCCTCTGGTACCACTTAGTGCTCGTGTGGCTGTGCAGAAACTGCCACCTTTCGTTGCTGTGACCCCATCATAGCCAATTCGGTGTGGATAACACCCGGCGTCTAGCTGAGCCGTAGGGGAAGGTAACTGCAGCCATGCCAAGGAGGAGAGAGGACCGCAGGGTTTACCACCCCACCTGGGAGCCCGGGGTCCCCTCACCCCCAGCACRGTGCCTCAGACAACATTATGCAGGAAACAAATCCCAAGAGAGTCTCTCTCTCTCCCCAGGCTTAGTTACAGCATGGGAAGATGACCCCTTCTCTAACCTTTATGGCTAATGTCCAATGTTGTACAAGGGTAATGAGGGGCTGGGAAAGACATGCCACTCCTGCTGTGGTCAGGTCACTCATTTGCATCATTATGCAAATGTGCAAGCTGCTCGTCGTTAGGACCCAAGCGCTACCCTGGGGCAGCCACATTGCCCCGTTCCACCTTCAAGATGACAGTGGCTCTCCAGCCTCAGCCCAGCTGGGCGCTGCCCACCCCACCGACGGGAAGGTCTGGATGTCCCAGGAGCTCCAAAGGGTTTAAACACTCTAAATGGCAGCCAAATGGAAAAGCAAATCACAGTACAAGACAAAGAATTAATAAATCAGAAAGTATATAAACCCTTTGAATAATGGTATAAGGCAAAAATTATTCATTCTCCACCATGAATAGAGTAGCCCGTAAGTTGCCCTCTGTAGCTTTTCTTATACATCTTCCCCAAACAGCCATTGCTGACCAGCTGGTCTAGGTAAGGGAAAGCAGTCTTAGTCTAATATGTTATAACAACTACATCCAGACTCCTAAATACAAGCTCCTGGCAAATAATGTGACCATAGCTATAACTCTGTTTTGTTCTGTTTGGGGTTTTTTTATGATTAGTCATTAAAAGCCATGAGGCTGTTGGAAGATAGCTATTAAGTGCTATCTAATAGTATACAAAAAATTTGACCGTTTTCTGAAGATCTAACTGACCAGAAGAATCTGTGGTTTTCTCTATTTGTTTTTCACATCAGCAATATTGGTTTCCACTAACATTTTCTAGCAAACAAATATTTTTGAGGGATTTCAGTATGGATGGCTGCATGGAAAAAGCAGACCACCAGCTGCTCCACCGGGAATCCAGCAAAAAGAAACAGTTGCTTTCCTATTAATATAAATGAGCTTGTTAGCTGGGTTGACTTCAGACTGGGTTCAGCAGTTCAGAGCCTCTATTCCAGGAAATATAGAATTTATATAACAAAAATTAAGAGAAAGTGAAGGAAGGATTTTGCAAGTGCTTGTTTCCTGACTAAATGCTTTCAGTATGCTTATGTCAGGGTAGATGAATGGAAGCTGAGATAGGATGCTGTGCTGACTGGACCAGAACTGTAGGAAGATTTTATAGACATACTGGGGTACTCAAACAAGATTTCCAGGACACCAACATCCCATACTGTGTTGCGGTTTTCTTCACATATGCCTACATCATGAATGGTTTGTGCCATTGATACTCTCATAGCATTCCAGAATAAACTCACAGAACAGCATTTCTTGGACTTTTTTACATAAAGCAAAAGGCTTTATGGATGGGCAGTCATTTCCACTGGTATTATGAGCTTCTAGGATGACTTCATGGCCTTAGGATAATGGTGAGGCCTGAGCATGCCTGAGCTCTGGTCCTATATTTAACTCAGACCTTTTGTTCCTGAGCAGTAGGAACCCTTCAGTAGGGAGAAAACACATATCTCTTTTACAAGAGTCATTTATTAACATTAGTTAGGGATCTGAGAACTATATAGTGTATTCAGCAAGATAATTAAGAGTGCAGTAGCAGGTAGGAGTATAGTTTCATAGAGAAAAAATACTCACAGTGAGAAAGAATAAACAAAAATACGTTAATTTTGCATATCTCGTTATTCAGGAATTATTTTTCTGACGTTATTCCCTAGCACTTTTGTCAGGGAATAAAATCAGAAGTCTCTCACTCTTTTTTGCTCAGTCGCTCTTTCTCATCCTGCTCCCAGAACATGTACCCCATTCCTTAAACAGACACCTTGCCCTCCTATAAATAGTATGCTTCAGTACACGCTGTGCAGTTCACCTGCAAAGCAATACCACTACCGACTGCAGAGCTGTATGGGAAGAAAAGATTGCTTTGACAGCAAATGAAGCATGTGAAAGTTAGAAGGCACCAGCACAGCAGTTGTGCCTCCGCCTGCTCTTCCAGCGGCTGGGCATGGCTGGGGGCAGGCTGCCGCAGTCATGCTCCGGCATAATGCATGAGCAAAGCGATGACAATGCAAGAATYGCACAGGAGAACACAGATCGGATGTTTTCTGAAATTCAAGGTTTGTATTTTGCAAGTTAAATAACACCCAGATGCACAAATGGGTAGGGGCGGKGTAGTTTTTTTCTCCCACCCTCTGGACACATAGAGCTGCCCATGAGCCCCTGTTCAGAACAGTTTCCCTTCCACAGTTACTGTCCYAGCTGGTTTTGAGTCCAGCATCCCCCAAGCGCTCGCTAAGAACATGAGATGTGCTTTCTTTAGCCTTTTCACGGTCTCTGGACTCCGAGAGACTGTACACGTGCTGTGCCACCTCGCAGGGAGGAGCGTTACCCTGCGTGCTAGCAACACCGTGTGGGCTTCCCACGGCGGGGAGCGCGCGGAGCCCTGCCACGCCACGGGCGCTGGTCACCCCACGCTTGGCTCTCCTCACCCCGTCCCAGCCCGCATCAGAGGCCACGAATCACACCACGACAACCCCCCGGCATACCCACCCCTCCGAGCTGGTGCCCGGTCCCTGCGCACGGTGAGAAGTTACAAACTCCGTTTCACAGATGAGGAATTTTACAGCAACYGAGGCCGAGAGGTGCCAGCTGCCCAACATCAGCTCATGCTAATGCTCACTGCTTCTGAAAATTAACTTCTGAGCGGCCAAAACAGGGCTGTGAGTGGCCCTAAAGACACCCGGTGTTTATGCCAGGAGGGGCTGGGGGTATTCCCGGGGGGGGGGATTACAGACTTCCAACTGCCAGGCTGCTGTCTTAAATATGGATGCTTACATCCTTCCAGGAGGGGGAACCTAAAAAACCCTATATTGGAACAATGAGCCCACACTGTGGACATATTAAATCCACCTCCCCTGTTGTATCTCCCTGATTAGCTCTCCCTTCAGAGAATAATCTCTCCAAAGCTTTGCAAAAGCTTTTTTCAATATCATTCTCTGCCTGAAACAAGAATTTTCTCCACCATGGGTGAAAAAGCTGGGTGCCTCTCTTTTCCTGGCTGTTACTCAAGGTATAAGATCCATATCCCTACCACAAACCATGCTGGGACTTCTAATTGGGTTTTCCTCCCACTGTAACTCCCTCTACCATCTGTTTCTCTTTTTCTCTCGGATGACACATCCCTCAGTCACTGAGCAGTGCCACTGGGATGCCAACCCAACCCCGGAGACTCAGCCAGAGCAGCGCCTTCCTCTTCCCTGTGCCCCGATGGCCACCAGCCTCAGCTCCAAGTGTGAGGTGGGACTTCAAATCGCCACTTTCCCATCTGGGGACAGGGAGGGGATCRGACACGGGTGGATTGCTGTATTCCAGTCCACCTTCCTGGCTGGGTTTTAACTCCAGTTTGGCCATAGGGTTGCTTTGAAAAGAAGGCAGAAACCCAAGTGTCGCTGAAGTCCAGAGCAAAACTTGCATTGCTCTCAGCAGGGTTGGGGTCCCACCCTGCGTTTTTAAATAGCAGCAGAGCTGTTTAATCTATGACACAACTGGTTTTTCTGCTTAGCTTGAAATCACCGCTGTGCTTGCAGCAACCAGAAATGCCCCACGTCCCCAGCGCTAACGAGGGGCTCTGGAGCCTCTCTGCTGAGATAATTGGTTGCCCCAGGCTTCAATAGGATCCAGCCACTGTTTTCCACTGCTGCATCTAAGGAGATTACTAAACTGTCGAAATATGGCTACTTCTTCTGGCCTCTTTCCAGACCCCCAGTCATGTTAGAGTTGAGCTACTGCAAATGAAAATACATCCGAATTTTAAATCAGTACACAASTGATGCTTGCTCCTTGGGAAACTTGAAGTTAATGTTGCTTGCAGCTATTACTAGTGTTTTCAGAAATAATTCATTAGCTGCAGAAATCTTCTTTCATGTCTCAGGAGATGAAATAAGAAATGAGCTATTTTACTTTTCTTGTTAATTCCTTCCTGTCAGTCTCCTTCAGCACCCTCCCCTTTCCAGGCTGCAAAGTTAAGACATGAAGTCTTAGAGATAGAGACCGTGGAGACACATTTCAGATGAGCTCTTGGCCACGTACCATAAGATGGTTCCCCTACTAATACTTTACTCATGCACAGGCTTTTCTGAAGAGGGTTTCTTGAACTGTCAGTCCCCACCTAACAGAGGAGCAGTAGATAATTTCCACTGGTGGCCTCTKGCTGCCAGAGGCGTGCTCACCATATCTCAGCGGCTGAATACAAAAGGCTGGTTGGATCAGCCAGTCTATTCTGCTAAAGCCAAAGTAGAGACCCCCCTGACACATAGCCTAGCACAGGGGCCCGAGGTAGAGGGACTTCTTTTACCTGCAGTAACTCTAACAACTCCATTTTTCATGGCGTGAGAAAGACCCAGGAAGATTGTTTTCTCTCTGCACTTCAGCTCCTCTGCTTTTGATCCCAGAAGAAAAGCAACACATGTAAATAAACGGTAGAGGGAGAGAGGAGAGTTTTGTAGATTTTCTTTCAAAGAAAATACACCGAGGATTGAAGTCAAGTCCTATTGGTTACTCCACCAAAAATGTTTTGTTCAACCTCATGATGCCTGAGGAATGTGAAACTAAATTTCTTGCAATTTCAGGGCTCTGAAGAATTGAAGGTCTTTCTGAAAGTCTTGAAGAGCACCAAAGATCTCTGTGCTGGACTAAGTTTGCACCTACCCAGGCTGCTCTCTGCAAGCCTGGATGAACCTCCCTCTTTCTGCACAGGCGGGACACAGCTGCCTGAAGCCATCCCTGTCCGAGCAAGAGAGGGAAACAGCCACACTGAGTCCAGCAGAGGGTACATGTTTTCACCCAGCTGTCTCTCTCATACACATCTCAGATTTGCTGACAAATTCAAGGAACATCCTTTTTCCCAGGACATGGACTTGCTTTAACGTCTCAGCAAAACAAGGCAAAGATGTGAGTGATTTGCTTCTTGTCCTGGAGAACACTTGACTGAATTGCTCATCTCCAGCRAACATAATATACTCAATGCCATCTGCAGACGGCATCATGTGCTGCTTTGTGTACCCATCATACCTCCATCTCRGGGCAAGGCAGCACTGGGATCTGGCAAAGGCGACAGCCTCGGCTCTTCTTTGGTGGGTGCCCACCCGCGTGCTCAAGTGCTCCCGCATTCGGGCTGCCTGTCCCGCCCCGTCCYGTCCGAGCTCTGCTTCACGCTCCCATTTCTCCCTCCAGACACAGCGGCTGTGCCAGGTGGCATCTGGAAGGGAACTAATTTTTTCTCCTTAGTGGTTTGACACTAAAATTAGATTGGGTTCAATTGCTGGGACATTACCACCTGTGCTAATAGCCAAAATTGCTTTCAAAGATAGACTGCAGCGTTTTGAATTTGGAAAAAGATTGCTGTCCCTTTTAATTACATTTTCTGTCCATAATGAGACAATTACAAGCGTTTCAATAGCTCCCWGTGATCAGCCTTCCACTGTACAAGAGCGCAGGAGAAAAAGGCAGCCCCACCTCCCCCCTTCTTTTTCCCCTCCCACCCACTAATTTCTTTGAGCAATTCACAAGCGTGTCAAGTACGCTCATCTCCATTCTGGCAGAGATCCTAGCAGCACTTAGATTGCCCAGAGCATCCTCATGTAGCCCTTGCACTACTCCAGCTGTTGCACCTGAGGACCAAACTCCCGTTTCAGGGACCTTCAGAGGGCAGCACATGTGTAAAGAACAGCCGCACCCCACCTACTCATGCCTCTTTTTCACTTAAAGTATGTATATTTACCAATCATCAGAAGTGTTGAAATCAAAGATTTCATTCGTATGTGGAGAGGGAGAGAGAATATTGTCTCAGAAGTAAAATACCGCAGGAAGACAGAAGCTGCCACGCCGGGCCAACGCCGGGCTATCCGCTCCAATGGTCTTCTCACAAAGGTTAGTAGCTTCAGCGCTAGAAATGTTATTGGGAAATGAACTGTTAGCTCAGGTTTGTGCTATATTGTGTCTGAGCACTGGAGGGCTGATTCCTTCCAGCTAGAAATCCTTTCAGCTCTTGAAACCTGAGCCTTTTAATCTTAAGCAGCATCAAATGTTAATGTAAGATTGCATAGCACTGTGAATAAATACTGCATTTAACATACCAATGTAATGAAGTACAAAGCTCTGGTCAAGAACGAATGTTTATTTAAGACAATATAAAAATATTGCCATTAATCCAGGGTTCTTATACCCTACAAACCAGGATGCTGGAGAGCAGCCACTGTAAGCAGGGTAAATTTAAAGGCCTCCCCACACGCAGCCTGCCATGATATCTCTTTGCAGAGTCACAGAGCATCTTAAATGAGCAATGAAGATACTCCCACTTCCCATGGGTCTACCTCAAAGATCCCAGTTAATCAGGCCCAGCCGAACGCATGGGGGGGGGAAGGGTGTGTGTTTTCCATATGTATTCATGAAGCCTTTGCAGAAAGTTGGAGAAATTCAAAGGAGGAGGAGAGTTTCAGGTGCAAATGTGTAATAAGAAGCTTTATTAACCCAGAAAGACATAAGAACCTTAAAGAGCAAGAGCCAACCAGCAGCTTCCCCGTGTCAGCCCAAAGGCTGAACCCCCTTTCCTCAGCCCCAAGGTTTCCAAAAGCCAAACAAGCCCTTGAGATGTCTTAACATAACCCTGACGCATCCCCAGCCGCCCCCAGGGTCTTACAGCACCTCCCTAACRGTGGGGTCAGCAGCCTAAGTGTACAAAAGGGAAAATAAGTACTTGTTGGCTGGATGCTCGCAGCTATTTTGGAACTGGAATATATTGAAATATTAAGGACTGCAGCTGTCTGGTTACAGCAGATTGAACATCCCTGCATCGGGCACATGGAGGAAAAAGAAACTCCTCTAAGAAAGCAGCCACACCGAGCAGTGGGRCCTTCAAAGGAATGCAAGACTGGTTTATACATGATATACATAAATACATATATACGTATACCATGGTACCTACAGCCACATGGGCTGATGCTAGGGGAGCACAGAGCAGGGAGAGCAGGAGGAAGAGTGAGAACTAGACCAAGCATTAAGCTTGGAAATGGGAGGAAACAGCAAGTCAGAAGCTCCCGGGATGTTTGCAGAGCCCTGTGCGGCTCTGCCCCCGGAGCCCCTCTTGCCCCGCGCACCGCAGGGGAGATGCACAGTTCATGCAGCTGCAAACATTACCCGCACTTGGGATTTCTCCACTGAGATACCCTCGCGATTAGCGTACCTGGCTTTGTGATGCCGAGAGACTGGGGAACAAAGAGCTGGGATTCCTGGAAACGATGAATTTCCAACCAAGCTGGAGGGCTGAACTGATCTTCAAACCAAAATCATCTCCTTTACGTTTCTTTTTTTTGTACAGCTTCTAGAAAATAAGCCTGAAAGGATTTGCTAGGGTTCAGAGTTCCCCAGCTACATCTCTGACATGATGACAGAATCTGCATATTAAATAGTTTCCATCAAAAACTGGAATTGGTGGGGCCTAGACAGTTGTGCAAAACTCTTAACAACACCTTGTCCTTGGGAAACTTCACTGTGAGCCAGGTAGATCTAGGACTTACCATCTCCCCAGTTAAACATGAATCATTGTTGTCTGATTAAAGATGATCTTCCCAGTACTTTTCTGCCTCAACCATGCTGTTTTGACATACTAGTTCAAGAGCTGTCACTTTAATTATAAGAATGAGTGGTGATGCAGAAAACCAGCAGTAGTAGCAACAGCAATAAAAAAAAATTACAAATCCCCAACTCATAAAAACAGAGCTTTAATGAGATCAGTGGAGACGGCTGGAGGAGTTTGCAGGCTGTATATATATGCAGGAAGAAATGAGCATGCTGCCTGCGTCCAGAGCATCTCGCTGAGGGACTCTGAGCCCTTCACAAAAATGGTAAAGTTTACTACCCGCCTTTGACAGCTGGGAAGATGAAACGGAGAAGAGAAGAGCTTCAGTCCTGGGGGCGTGCAGGAGGCCAGGGGCTGAACCGGGAATCAGGGTCCAGGTCTCTCCGCCGTGCTGCAGCTGGCAGCACTTGTGAGACATCAAAGTGCTGAGGCTGATATCAAATTATTGACGCTTCCAGCTAAGGCAGCAGGTAGCAATAATTAAGATTTGCTACTCAAACTTTTTGGGGAAGGAGTTGTTCTTTTCAAAGGAAATGGCTTCTTACTAGAAATAAACTTTCGATCTCCATTTGTCCTTCAAATTTCCTTCAAGTTGTTCATGCTTTTATTTAAGAAAGTCTTCACAGACACCAAGATTACCCAGTTTGTGTAACACCTTTCAAGTTGACCTGAGATTGTGCATTCAGGTTGGAGGTAAAAAAAAAAAAAAAAAAAGCCTTGGTTTTCTGGAGACTTGCATTTAGCGGAAAATGAAAAACATTCATTTTCACCAACCTTTCTCACTTAGAAAAACATCCTCAATGACTTCTATCCAATCCTACTTCCTAAAAATAGAGGTGAGAAACAGAAGTGCTCTGTTCCCCCAGCAAACTCTGGGTTTTCACAGCTCACCTCTCCTTAGCCACCATGACCCACCACTTGTTCTACGACTGTGTGATTCCTGCGAATTCAGGCAGAGAGCACCCAACCAGATCAGCGACCCTGGGACTCTCAAGCTAAACCTGTTACCTAAGTGAATGAGCCAGGGAAAAAAAAAAAAAACAAACAAGAGGGGCCCTCAGAGCAATGAGTTTGTGACACCAGGGCTCGGTGACAGCGGTTTGAAACTCTCCGCAACTTTGGGATAAATTCCGAGACAATTTATAATCCAGAGCTCATATTCTCCCAATCCTATTTACTAAAGCAGTAAGAAATTGCACTTCCCATGGCACCCTGGGCATATTATTATACTATGTAATTTCCTTCTGCAAAAACCCAATTAACTGTACATGTCTGTACCCATTCTGCCAACTATATCATTTTATAATTTTGGAACAGCAGTGCAAACTACTGGGGAGTTATCAGTAAGAACTGTTCTGCAATAATTAATAGATGCAAAGATTAAAAAAAAGGAGCAAAATAGGCACACAAATTAACGCAGTCAATTATAACGTAGCTATCTACAGGCCCAGGATCTTGTGTAAAACGAATTTCCTTATTAAGCTTTACCATCTCCCCTGCTATGACTGAGGTCAAGGAGGAGACTGAACGTGAGCTGGTTTCAGAACTGGTTTTGATTTCCCTGTTTGTGCTCAAAGGACAGAGATCTGAGAGCAAGCAGGTGTGACTGTAGTTTGGGATCTTAAATCATCTCTGACCCCCCTTCCCTCTCACCTTTGATCAATAGGTGACGGAGTCATGCTGACAAAAAACTTCCATAATTGATGTTTCTCTCTTACCGTAGGCACCTAAAGCCTTTTGTGGATCTAGCCATTTTACACATTTCCAGACCCCTTGTGACTCCAGGGTGGACACTACTGGCCCCACCACGTAGCCGTCTGCAGCCCCCTTGGAGACCACTGACTTCCATTGGGGTCCTGCCCGCACAACGCTGGCTGCTCAAAGCGTGGAAGGCAGTTAAATGTTCAGCTTTACCTGACTTGCCTGAGAGCCTTTGGAAAATCCAATCCTACCCAGTTTTGTGGAAAGCCTCTGGTCTAAGCAATTGAGATTCTTCTGAGAATGGTGGGGTTTGGTGTAGGATGGGAACACAAAGCAGAATACAGATTATTACAGAAGAAATTCTGCCCCACTCTAGAAACCTCTGCAATTAATAAGGAGTTTGAACATCTACTTATCACACCGATTCCACATAAGACTTTTTCCCCTCTGATTTCAAGTAAAGAGCTGCTTCTCCTAATCATCTCAAGTTCCTCTCCGAGACCCCAAACACACTGAAGTGACAGGCTTTTGTCAAGTCCTGACCACAGCAAATGAGAAGACGGCCCAAGAGACAGATGAAGGAGGGACCTCTTCACGTGCATGGTCTTTCAGTTTGGCTCAAGGCTGTGCATTTGTGGAGAGGCTTAAAGGATTTGGCTGGTTTTACAGAAACCTCAGCCTGCCATGCACTCTTCCATGAAAGCGAGGTTGCTTTCCAGACTGAAGACAGAGAAAACTGCTTGTGCATATCATGAGCTAGAAGGAAAACTCCGTATTTATGCTACATCTATCCACTTCTTAACAAAGGTGCACAGGACTGAATAAATCCATTGCAGGCATACAGGATATATAGAAAACTGGATGATCATAAATCTGGAAAATGCTTTTGCTTAATTGCACGGCTTCCACATTTCCCAATAAACGACTTCAATACAGTCATTAAGCCATTTTTACTGAAATGCACTAACATAAAGCAAACATATTTGCCATTGCATTTGCACAATTACAGCTGTTCAATAAACCATTCCCAACACGTAAATGTAGCAACCACTCCTGTGTTGTTGCTTTGGAAGCCATTTCTGGGTGCTTGAAATGCCGGACAGAAGCGCATTTGGAGATACATAACGTTATAGAGCACTTCTCATGCTACCTRTTAGCAGAGCAGTTCCTCCCCCTGCTCCTGCCCTTCCCTAACTGCCTGTTCCAGCCTGGTCATCCCTCCTCCCCTCCCCCAGCAGGCAGAGGACACTGCCCATCACTCCCTCTGACACTTAAGACTTACTGAATGAACTTATCCCCATGACTATTTATGACTYGGTGCTGCTCAGTGAAGCTCAGGGCTCATATGGCAGTTGTGTGGTGAGGAACCCTTAAACATATTTGTTGTTTCAGGTTGTCCCAGGCGGTCAGCAGATGTGCTGCCCTGCTTCACCTCCAGCTGTGCTCCCGTCACCTTCCAGGACGCAGGGGACAGGCAGGTCTGCTGCCATCGCACCGCTTTCTTCAAACTCCAACTCAGGGCAGCTGTAATGCACCGTGACATCTCAGCGTGCCATCACCTTTACATTAGTAACATCAGTTACCGATTTCAGTTATGGTAAACACTCCCCCCTCTCTGACACCCACAACCACATCAATTTTATTGTACTTTGGTTTTTAATTGTCCTCTCTGTTTCCAGGAAACCTCTGTTAACCACCATTAATACTGCAATTCTAAATGTAAAAAAAAAATTAAAAAAAAAAAAAAATTCTTAATGGAACTGAATGAATTCTCAAGCCCAAAGCTCCCATCTGCCATCAGTCTGCTTGTGGTGTTTTAACACAGAAATTAAGCCATGTAGCTGGTATGCTAGAAACCTCCACACGCGCCCTGTGAGCCTGTGCCCAAGGTCTGATTAGTTAGGTGTTCACGATTTCACACAGGTAGGACCATCGTTCACCAGGAACAATATCAACCCTGGGGATCATTTGCATTTGAAGGAAAMAACAAAGAAAAACCCATCCACGTTGAAAACAAACCAAAATCACAGCTAATCCTGAAAYGCTGATATTGTGACAGGAGCCCCAAGAGATACAAATGCAATGGCACAGGCAGGCAGGGACAGACTGGGGAGATGCCCTGCCCCGCCAGCCCATCGCCCGGGCTCACAGCCAGCCTTTCCTCTCCCACATTCAGCGTCTCAAACAGCGCAGTCTATCTGCTGGATCCTTCTCCTGTCGAGTTTACTGCTGACTTGCAAGCCAGCTGCTCAATACGYGATATGAGAACTACACAGTAAATTCTGCCCAGTACTTTATGGATTAAGTGTAATATAGATTTTGAACTATCGCTGGCAAATAGAGGCCACTTAAATTCAGRACTGAACTAGCTCAGAGTTAATTACGTCTGGCCCCTCGGGAAGGACATCAGCCTCGTCCTCTGAGCTGCCACCAGCCGGGGCCGTATGCACGGGAGATGCTGTCAAAGACAGGCTGTGCTTCTCTTGATACCTGATCTATGGTTAACTCCACCAGTGTTAACAGGCAGTCCTGTTAAAGTCAAGGAAACTGCTCTTAAGAACTGCTCTAGAAATTCCCGTTAGGTTCAAGGCCTTAATCACTAAAATTGAGACCTTCAAAAACTAAAAACAGGTAAAGATCTATTGGATTATTAAACCAATGAGACTGGAGTAGCAAAGCAGGTGTGAACATTGCTTTATAGGACACAAAACTGATCTGCCTCTGTGTTCTCCAAGTATACAGTATTTTCAAAGAAAATGYTCATATAAGGAAGCAGCGTAAGTGGGTAACGAACACGGGGCACTGCTAGGGCTGGCTGGGCTAGCACATATGCTTACTTCTCTGTTTTGACGTTTGTTGTTTGACGGCAAAAGCTTAACCAGTTTTTGGAAGCTGAGATGTTTATGTTCACCAGGTCCTGCAGTTTGCACTCCACTCTTCTGTGGCAGAAAGTGGAAATTTTGCAGATTCTTCTCCACGACTTTCTTTTTTTCCTGCCTTTTTCTTATCAAACCGTGTCTCACGGGGTGGGAGCCTGCCAGGGAGGTTTTCTCTGGCCTGCCAATAACACCCTGCCCCTGTCAGGGCAGAGGGGCAGTTCCACGTGTCTCTGCCAGCAGCCAGGCAGCTCTGAAGCCACCAAGAAGAAGAAATCGTGTCTTACATCASAAGTGTTAATATTTCGTAGACCTGTGCTGGTAGCAGGCTTATGGCTATAAAGGATCATTTTGTGCAGAGGAGACTGCAACTYATTTTGGCAACCTCCCAGCTGATGAGAATTTCATTTTCAGGGGAACCTATTCCTGCATAAAGCCCTGATATTCCCCCCACTGCCCAGAGCRCTCTCCCTTTCTCACAACACAGCTCCTTTCCCATTTGTTTAGTTGCTAGAGGCAAAAAGAGGCAGCCTTACGCTGCATTTGCCTCCCCCGCASAGGAGCGTGCTGCCCGGGGTGGTGGCTGTGCTCTGGGGGCTCGTGCCCTGATGTCTTTTGGGGTTGGCTGTCAGTCCTCAGTACTTGCTGTACCTAAGACTTTCCAGCCTAGCCAGCATAATAAACAGTGGTGCTTTTCTTGGAAATAGTTAAGCTTTTTTCCTGCCTTAGAAAAACGACTGACTTATGACTTAGTTCCTAAATTGGGCAGMTGACATTAATATTCAGAGCGGAGCACCCAGAAGAGCTCAGCACACGAACCCACGTACCTGTCAGGATTCACCCTAAACAGCCAAACCGAGGGGAAAAAGCCAGGCAGAACACAAGCTCCGTGGCTGTGGGATTTCATAACTACACGTGATCGGCTCTTTCCACCGGTGATTACAGGCTGTGTTTTCACACCGCTGTGCCCAAACGAGCACAGCCAATGCCCCCAGCGGGGAGCTGGGGGGAAGAGRTGGGTGAGGCAGCTCACATTGTGCCCGAGTTTGTGAAACTACTCACTCATTTATCCCCTTGAATTGAAATMGAGACTTAAGCCACCTCCTTGTTAAAGCATTTCAGGGATCTGCTTCCATATTGTATCCAGCTGCTAGACAGAGTTAAAACAGAGAGGAAAAATAACAGCACGTCGGAGAAACCCAGTTTCTCCAGGTCCTTCTAACACAATCGACGACTGTTTCTGGAGATGTTCTCCTACATCCCACCATTTGTCCCAGCAGCCAGGGTGCTGAATTGGGTCACGGGTGCTGCTTCAGGGGAGCCCACCACGGATACAGCACACAGAAGATGTCCAGTTGCACTTTCTGCTCTCAGACAGGAGCTCCAAGCGTTCACAGGTCAGCCTTAGCTCGTGGGTGAGCAGGAAGGCACAGGCTTAAGCAAGCCAGAGCAGCACCGGCTTTCACCGCCGGCAGGATGAGCTGAGCAACTCCCATTTTTCAGACAGCTTCTGCTCCACCTGTTAACGGCTGAAACATGGTGCAAGGAATAAATCCAGAATTGGTTAATCGGCYTGAGGATTGTTATGAAAGTGGAGGAAGGTGAAAGCCCATTAGCGCTGGCATCACCCTACAACACCCTTCCAGTAATTCAAAAGCACACAATTAGCAGCATGGAAAGGCCACAACAGAGCTCAAGTAAAACAAGCACTGAGCACAGCAAGTGACAGCAGGAAAACACCGCGCAGAAACAGAGCGATGCTGAGCTCTGCACAGGTCTCAGCATGGGATCAGCCCTTCGGATTAGGGAATGGTGATAAAAAGAAACCTCGCACCTCCTTTCCAGCACGGACCAGGGTGTGGAACTCATGGCTTTGGGGGAGCGTGGGGTCACACACTGTGCCTGAACTCATGAAAAAAGGGTAATATTGTGATATTTATCAGCAGACATGGACAAACTGCACCACGGTTCCACCTTTCTCCCTTTCCGATATCAATTTAAGATGTTTACGAGATGCAGCCAAGCACATCCTGTCCTGAACGCGTGTCTAGGTGCCACTAGTGTCACAGCGGGTTATGCACATGTGTCATGGAACAAGAGCAACTGGGGGTACCCCAGACCAGCAGCCTGGAGACCCTGCATACCCCTGTGGATTTAAAAAGGTGGTGATTTGCAGAATACATAGAACAGCCTTTATAAGCGAATGTATTTCACCCAGCTTGAGAATGAGAGAACCAGAGTGTTTAAAAAAAAGTATCTTGCTAAATATTTGGGTTTGTAGTTTTAAGCTGCAGCAGACATTTACAGAACAGAATAATCTCTGCTGGTTCAGACTTTCCTCTCCTTTCTCACCTCTACTCCTCCACTTGCAGTATCACGACTATCACCAAGCAACTAATGTTATAACTGGAAAAGACTTAAAAAAACTTCCTCACAAAAAAAAAAAAACNNNAAAAAAAAAAAAACCACAGGAAAAAAAGAAAGAAGGAAAAAAAAGAAAGAAAAAAAAGTCAGTGATCTTAATATTTAAAGACTCAAAATACTCAAAATGAAGGATAAAAAAAAAAAAGGTTTGAAAAGCTAAAGATAACAGAATAGTCTCATTTATAGAGAAGCATTGCTAACTCCTACCATTCAAGCAGAATGTSCTCAACTCCTCTGGCCACTGAGCAAAAGAAAAAAATAGTTTGTATTTAGAGCAACAAGGCTATTTAAAAAAATTACATTTTTTTGTTGTTCTTTTTCTTTTCCTTTGGCTCCTGAGCATACTTTATCTCTTTTTTCYGAATGCACAAGGGCTTTCTCCTTAAGAAAGGAAGCAGATCCTTATACATTCAGATGACTGCAACCCCACATATCATGACACTCAGGGAGCTGATAGGCCTCATGAAGATCCCATGGTAAAAAATGGTCTTTTACCACCATMTGTTTCAAATGCAGAAGAAAACTGTTGAATCACAGGCTGGACACTACAGGGTTAGGGTGAAGAAAAGCAGAATCCTCCCAGGGCCTGCCTCCCTCTCCATCCCATGACAATGAAAGATTTCTCTACAACAGAGAAAATCACATGGCTTCTTCAGCAGTTTGGAAAATGGCCTGGATTTTTTGCTTGGCTTTTCATCATTAAAAATGGAGATCCTCAGCTGGAGAGCAGAGGGAAGTGTAGGAACATCAGTCGAGCTTAATTTTCCTTTTACATAAATCCAGCCCACTGGTGCTTTGGCTTTATTTGCTCCTCCTTTCATCCGGAGCCAGGCTGGTGCCTACAAGGTGGAGCTGCGTGTGCACAGCTGGCAGTTCCTCATTATCGGTGCCCAACAGGATGATTTATGGAAGATGAGGACTAGGCTCCTGGCTTCATGTACTTGCCGTGGGAGATGTTCTTCTGTCGATACCCAATGGTGAAAGGTTTTTAGCGTTGTCATGGGAACGGCTGTCATCTTTGGTGAACAACCTCTCCTCWATGCGAGGCTGCCTTGCTTGTTTACTGTACAAAGCCATTTTTCAGGAGTATTTTGCCTTGGATTTCCAATACTCGTATCTTTCCTAAAACTCAGGCAGTAAAATTAAGCAGATTATGATGATAGACAGTGATAAAACCCCTAGAGGGAAACAGACAGGACCCAGTCTGCGTCTACATCATGAGCTAATCTTCATTTGCAGGGAAAGTGATCTGACAGCTTCATTATTTTCTACTTAAAATGCTCACTCCTGCTCTSTCTCACACACACTTGCATCTCTCCTTCCTCCCCCCGGGAATTTACCACCAGGATTTGTTTGCACAGTCACCCAAGGTGTGGAGGTGAAGCCAGCACACTGCACAGCCCTTTTTAGGATGTGCTGATGCATGGAGACATTGCAATGTCTCGTTTCATCAAGTGACATAGCCCATGTAGAAATATAGCTGCTCTGAGGGTCCCTCAGGGGCTAATTCTTTCACACTCCTGCATCTCCAGGCTACGGTGACTGAAGCAAAAGACTGGAAGTCCTACCATGCCACCATCAGCACCTCTTGTTAGGATCTCATGTTATCAGCTCTCAGGGATGAGGCAGCAGCAAAGAAAACCCTGAGCAACAAGTCATTGGCTATAGGAACAGACTATTTTGTGCTTACTAATTTAGTATCAYAGCTGTCTCACAAGCAGAACTCAAAAGAGAATACTATTGATAAATAAAACATTTTGGTCAATCCAAAATGAGGGTTTTTTTCTCCAATATTTTCGTTGAAACAGAAACTTGAAAACAATRAGAGGGTTGAATGAAAGATTTTGTTTGACTCGGATTGTACCAATCTTGAAATAAAATTCCAAAATCAAAGATCAAAACACTTCACCACTTCTAAATCCCCCTCTTTCCTCTGTCTCCATCTATGAGGACTAAWCATCAAATGTGGCATGAATTCATAAGCAGTTTCAGTCAACCTAAAATGCAATTTAGYAAACTTACTGTGAGCCTCCAAAAAATATAATATAGCCCAGATTCTGTAGCGATCTGACCCAGAATACTATTTCTGAGCAGCCTATTCTCAAACTTCTCAACTCTCTGCAGCTACCTTCACTCGCTTAAGAAACTGATTCTGCAAACTTCCTACACATGAAATTTATATCGAAACTGGCTAGAGTTTCCTACAGTTTCTGCCAGAATAGGACAAAGTATCATCAAAAGAACTTCTCTTAAGGCTCACTTATTYTCAAGACACTGAAGCAGGAGGGTAGTCTTTTACCCTGAAAGGTTCACAACCAAACGGATTAATGTCAGGACTAAATATTTGACAGCAAGTACTGGGACAATTTAATAAAAGTCTTACACACAAATATAGTGCAGCTAACACTTAAGTACTCAGTAAATTAAAGGAATTGCATTTAAGGTGCTTTAAGGTGCCATCATTTCATTGATGAAAATAAAGGCTTTTCCCACTTGACACTATGATTTATAACTTTGCAATACAGCCTTTTCCTACCCGACTGGCTCTGATGTTGTAGGAGAGGTGCTCTGGGGTGAATGCAACTTGTGGAACACTAAGTTTTTTAAGCATTATTAAGCAAAAATTGCATCCTTTATAGCTTCAGTACTGAATTTTGAAAGCATCTGATAAGAGCAGGGTTTCATGTTGTCAAAAGCTTGGGTAGATTTTGAAAATGAAAAATGTTTCCAATAGCTGGCTCCATTCTGCTCCTGAAATGACCGGCTGCCTCTTTACGGTCCTGTGGCCCAATACGGGGCACCTGCAGGACAAAGAAAACCTTCCAATGACTAAATGCTACTATGATTACRTATTTCCACCAAGAAAATGAAACTGGCTTCCAGCTGGATAGAAATTCCTCACTGCAAAAACCGAAATGATGTACTCTAGTTATTTTTTCCCAAGCCATCTCTCAGAGGATCACATCCKTCTGCTCACAAACCGGCGAGTACTCCTGAGCAGGCCACAAGTCAGTTACAGATTATGTCAGACAGTGAAGCACAAGCCTTTTTTTTTTTCTTTCCTTAAAATCTTGCTACTCTGGGATGAGATCACCCCACTGTGAGTCATTAATCCACAGAAACAGCTTGTAACACACAATGAAAACCAGAGTCTTGCTCTCAAATCCCTACTGTACTGGCCAAGAGGTATCAGGCGCYTTCAGAGCTCTCATCGCCGTAGTACACACGCCTCAGCATCTCAAGCATGTATCCACAGTGCCCTTTAGTGTTTCCATGAAAGACCCTCAACATGGTCACTAGATGGGTTTCATGATCCAAATCTAGACTAGAGTCAGACTTGAGCATTAAAACTCTCCTCTGGAGCCACCCCAGCCACTCACCTGGCTTTTGACAAATTTCATTACCTAGATGCTCACCGCTGCAGCGCTCTGCCACAAAGTGCTAGTCCTTTCTGTGGTTTTGTTTAAGCAGACTCAGAAGTATGTGTACATTAAAAGAAATGCCACATCCACTTCTGCATAGTGGTAGGTCACGGTGCTGGACTTCCACCTGTAAATCCTGAGTAGTTCTGGAACAGGACAGCAGCCCTTTTCCTTCAGTCTTACCTGCTAGAGCAGAGGAGTCAGCGGCAAGATTGGCTGGAACAAATTAGGCAGGTTCAGGCACTAAAGAGATGGCACTACACAGATTAATCAAACAGGTACACACTGGGGGAATGTCTCCAGTCTCCTTTATTTTCATTTATAGAAAAGTATGAATATAAATCAGCAGGATATAAAGAAAATACTTCAAATATTTTCCAGTCGAAAATACAAGGCTATAGCTAGCCCTCCTGGTACAGCTGGGATGAYTTCCTATTTAGAGCCCCAGGACTGCACTGCATTTTGGGGCAACTCAGAGATGCTCCTTGAAACCTGAAGTCCAAGGGTCCATTTATCTCTGGTACCTTCTATTCTCACAGATTTGAACAGGCTCATTTCTAAGTTTTGCCATTATCTTAGCAGCGCAAGATCAACCCTCTGTAAGACTGAGGATCAATATGAAATGATGAGACCAGGGAGGGTGAAAACAAAAGGAAAAGATATGTAAGCACAAGCAGGAAGCATCCACGAAGATGTGCCATTGCCACGAAAAGAAGGCACTTGAGTTAATTTATTTTGCGTTGTTGATTCTTCATTGAGACTTTAGAAAAATAATAATTAAACCTGGGTTCATATGGCCTTTTTTGTCCAATTTCTTATTTGGTGAATTCTCGTTCCTCTCAAGGGGGAATTTGCAAGAAGTCATCAGGGTCAGACAGGCCTCTCTCAGGGACAGATGGGCAGAAAGAGATTGGCACTTCACAGCCAGCCTGATTTCTTTGGAAATGGAGGAGTGCCCATGGACAGAGAGGATTCAGGATGCCCCAGTACAGACACCAACCTCTTGGAAGTAAGTGGCATAGCCTCTGACGTGCAGAAGCATTGTTTTGGTTGTGGTTCCTACTGCTGCCGCACGTTGGTGCCAGACAAGCCATCAGAGCACTCGCTCGCTGGGACTGTCAGGAGAAATTAGATGAACAAGAAGCTGTGAACAGAAGGACAGGAGCAAGTGTCCAGCTGGCGAATTCTCTTCCAGGTTCCCTTGCATTGCGGGTTCCCTACCGCCTGCCAGTGCAACAGCTGATTCCTGAAACACAATCATAAGATGGAGAAAGTTAACGTGCTGCACCTCCGCCGCAGGGCAGTCACTTGTACAATGAGGGCTTAAATCACCCAGTAAATCCCAYGTAGTTTGCTAACATTGATTTTCACTCCCTGGACCCATTTCTGCCTTTCCACCTCTGTAAAGTAGAAGCAACCACAGTGACTCCCATAGGATTATAACAGTGTGAAGTAAAGCCACAATCAGTCAGGCACACTGGAGTGGAAGAACCCAGAGCAGCACATACTGTAGATGTTAAGTCCAAAAGGATTCACAGAAACATTCCCTCGAGGTGCCCAGCATTGCATGCAACAACTCACAAAGCACACCGATATCCCCATAACTCCTGTACTGAAACACTYGATGGGCTGCAAAGTGGGCAAAACATCTCTTTCTCCATTTTTCTTTAAAACACCATGCTCCCCTCTGCAGGCAGAGCTCTCTTGCCACCCATAGCCATCCAGATGCTGAACAAGTACCTGGCACACAACACACAGCACATGTCTGTGGGAGCAGGTGCAGGGACAGGAGCATCTCTGGATAACCACGTTAGTGRAACACTTGCCTAAGCTTTTCCGCCTTGCTAAGAGCTACACACTAACACGGCTTCTGGATGGCAGCTGGCTGGAGGTACCAGACCCACAAGTCTTGGAACAAGGTGAGGACAAAAAACCAACCAGCCAACCAACACCTTTTCTCCCAGGCAGCCCATCAATACATTGACCAGAACTGAACAGAGAAATATCCTATTAAAACAACCAAGCAGATCCACAGGCCATTTTTCACAATCAGTGTCTGCACAAGCAATGCTGGCCTAATGGCCACAGAAACTGAAATTCTGCTATARCACTGTGCCCCTTCCCAGATTTTAGCATTTAGTGGTTTAAAGGAATTCCTCAAATCAGTGTGTCCCAGCCCTGACCTTTGGAGAAGCACAAATACCACAACTGGATCAACTCTTGCCCTGTGCAGAGAGTTGCCCACAGAATAGCCCAACAGACCCCTAACTTCTGCTTGCTTTATAGTTCTGTGGAAACCGGAATTATTGTTCTAGCTCCACAAAGATAACCCTGCCCTTGGTTTAATGATATGTCACGCTCCAGAGCAGGGTTTTATGCATCACACATGGTTGGAAAAGGCTCACTGTATTTTTCTTTTGGCTTGGGGTCATTTCAAAATACCAGAATCTGCATAGGAAGGCTTAAGGTCCCAGATAAAGCAGGTTGTGCACAGAGCAGTCCCATACCCCATACCCTCTGGGCTGCAGCTTTACCTTTAAAAGGCTTTACTCCTTAAACACATAAGCTAAACTTGCTTACTCTCATCTTGCTGGTGGGGAAGGCAAATACTGACTTTGCTATAAATCAAGTCCATCCATCATCTCTCTCCCTCCGCCCCATGAGCATGGGCATAAACTGCTGCAGTCTGGACATTTATGTGCTACAACCACCACATTTTGCTCCAGATGATGAAGAGCAGCTGATCCTCCTAGATACAGGCTGAGTAACAATTTCACAGATGTCAAGTYTGCACTTGATTTGTAGATCTTTCAGAAGACGATCCAAAATTAACAGATCARTTTCCCAGCTCGATGCTCTGCCTTGTTTATCTCAAAACCTTCTAGAAGAAAGAAGCCAATGCAAGCTAGATTATTCTAACTATCCTCACCTGATGGCCACAGATCTGGCCATAAATCAAGAACTTTGGGAAACCTCCTGAGCTTGCATAACAGGGGTTAAAATGAACTAGCATCCTCTACAGAGTGGGAGACAGGTGGAAGGCACAGATAACAACCATCTCTCTTTAACTTGAAGCATTTGTAAGCCAGACTCCACTTAGACACAAGATGATAATTAGGAAATACTCATCAAAATATACCAGCATTGCTGAGTTTATTTTAAACTCTGTCAGATGTTTTCCTTCCTGAGAGTCACTCTTGGAACAATATCTCGGGGAACTAAACGCCAGCACAAGCTGCCGAGCTGACAGGGCGAGAAGCAAAGCGCCGGCACGGCGTGGGGGGGACAGCGGCAGCTGAGCATGCTTCCCGCACGGCCCCAGAGACCCAGGCCAGCCGCGACGGCACAGGTCAGCTGCCATAACCACCACTCGGAGGTTACCACAAACCGTCCACGTCTCCTGGCAGAGTCACGCAGGCAAAAAAATTCAAAGTGAGGGCGAACTGAGTATACAGCCCAAGACCTGTGAGGAGATCTAGGCAAATTCAACACATGCTGCATCCTAGGCTCTGGCATCAGCTTTGGCCTCCCACCATTCTCTTTCTCAGGGCAGCAGTTGCTTTCCCATCTTCTTCCACCTTTCTTTACAAGCATCACATTTATTCCTTCCACATCTGGCCAGCAAATCCCAGCCTGAGGAGCTCACCGTGCGACCCCCGCAGAGCACTGCTCCCTTGCAAGACTGCATGCTCGGATACGGCCACACTCTAACAGAAGGCAGAAGCCTTTTCACAGACATTTCCCTCACCCCACTCAATGGCTGTCCCCACCAACAGTCCCATTTCTTCTCAGAGATCACGGAGGTCAGTTTTTTCCTCCATGCAACCTGGCAAAAAAAGTATATTATTTCTGGAAACAAATTAGAGGATAGCTCTGTTCATATAAAGAATACCTATAGTAAATACTTGCACTTGAGATGTTGATACCAAGAAAATCAAGCAAGATACCCAGCCCTGGACAACAATCTCCTTGACCCACCACTGTAAGGACAAATAGTGATAAAGAACACCAGACCATGCCCTGGAGGTCTGGGGGATACGTGGGAGTTATCTATAAGATCCTGTCTGGGGGATACGTGGGAGTTATCTATAAGATCCATGTGAAATGTAAGGGAGGCTTCACACACACACACAGGATGAGGAAGGTAGGTGCAGACCAGAGACATCATCCACGTTCCACCTGCCAGTCACACATCCATCTCTGACAAAGCTGCCCAGCACTGCTGGTTCAAGGAGGCTTAAAGTGCATTTCCATCGCCTTTTGTAGACAGGAGCTTTGCCCACTGCTCAGGCCAGCCCAGGCCAGCTCTGCCTGTACGTTACTACCCTGGCAATGAACCCAAGTGAGCACAGACAGTACCTCAGCCTGGCACACACATAGAGAGCTCGTACCTGCCTAGAAATAGCCACAGACATGACTTCATTTGACATTACAGGCAGTAACGCTGGAGGGGTTAAAGCTCACTGTGTTAAAAGTTGGCTTCCCTGCTGGCTCTCACATGCCTGTGAGAAATGGACCCACCAGTTCCTCTTACAGACCTCCAGCAAGACTCTGGGAACAGCTTCTGGGCTCTGCTCAATTGGGATGGATTTAAACCATCTGCTGAGGCATGGGCTGAGTCCTGACTTCAGTGAACCAGTCACCATTCACCCCAACTCCCTTATCGCTACCCTTCTCCAGCCTTCAGCCTGCCAACACCTGACGATCAGATCATCATTCCCAGAGGACACAGTCCCRTTTTCTTTGTGCTTCCATTCCACATACAATGCTGTTTACCAGATGAGGCGAATGAAAATGCCCCCCTCCTTTTGCAGCCCAATGAGGAAATGAATTCCTGAGTATGTTTTTTATTTCGCTTAATCTGATGTTCCTGTCTGGCTCCAGGGTTTTAGTAAAATAACATTATTGTAAGCTTTTATAATCATTTACATGTTGAATGCAGGTAAGAGCTACTCCTGGCCACACCAGTTAAGATTTTTTTCTTCTTTATCTAAAAGCTTTTGGAACCTTTGTACACATAACAAGCTGAGGCAGGGAAGGAAAAGACTAATGTGACTTCCTCTTACTAAAAGCCTGAGAAAAACCCTGCCTCAAAAGGCCATTATTGGCAGTCTTGGTAGTGCAATACATCGTGTGCTTGAGGCCTGACAAACCTAGTTTAGAGTTTCTAATTCAAATGAACGTGTTTATTTCAACATTTATATAAGTTTTAAAAATACCCTTGCCCAGCACTGATGGGCAATGATTTTCTCAGGCAGGGTTCCTAACTAGTTCCAGAGGATGCCTTTGATAAACTAAGAATGGGGTTAAGAGTATCAGGATGAAAGCAGTGCAGGAGCTGTGCCTCCAGTGACCACAGCAGAGGCTTGGGAGCCAGGRCTCCTCTGTTGCTGGCTCTGCCACAGATGTGTTTTGCAGCTTCAAGCCATTCCCTTCATCTTTGCTGGAGTCCGCCCAATTTGTACAACCTGGGTGGTCCCCATCAATCACCCCAAAGCTTCTTCAGCTTTCCAGGGAAAGGATGCTGAAAGTGCAAAGATTTAATGGCACTTCCATCCAACCTCAGGTGCCAGCACATACCCCAAGTCCCTAAGCCAGCTGCCACTTGCCAGAAATACTCATAAAGGGTCACTTGTAGAAACAAAATCCCCAGTGCTTAAAAATCAGAAACAGATTTGGTTTTATYTGACATCTGACAGGACTGTTAACCTTGGAAGCATGGCTGGAGTGTCTTTAAAACAAAAAAACTCCACAACTGTGCCACTTAAAAGTCAGTGAGTTTTAGCAGACTAAGTGCAGGTACTCTCACACTTCAGTCCTGGCTCTGCCACTGGTTTAATACGTGAGCTTCTCCACATTTCATCTCTGCAAGAAACTCATGGTATGCAACAAAGACCAGTTAATATATGTAGAGTGCTCCAGAGAGCTGCATGCAATGCATTACGAAACGGGGACAAGCAGATCAAGGGAGAAGAATGAAAAATTCAACATGAAAACAAAAGCTAAAACTCTTACTTTTTGCTTCCACTGCCATCCCCAGAACAATGTAGACTTCTGGAGTCTAAAGCCGGGTGCTGACACTCCACGCAGACGGTGTGGCCCTCCCTGAGATACTGCATCCAGTGCGTGTACGAGTGGTGGCTGTGCAAGCAGCCCCGTGTGATGGCCATAAGCTGGAATTCAACACAGTACCTGCAACCAAAATAACCAAGTAGGTTAGCTCAATAACCAGATTAGAGCCCTCCACGGGACTGGAAGAGCCAGACTAAACTGGGTGACCACAGATCGCTAATTAAGAAAAACAAAAAACTAACAAACAAACAAAAAAACCAACCCACACACAAGGTCATAAAAAMCAGAACATGTGGTGTACCTGCATTTTGACAAGGTTAAATGCGGAATAAAACTACTCTGCTGGTGTTTTCAACTGACATATCAAAAAATATCAGATATTACTGGCATCTGTTTTTACAAATAGAGATACAGATTGGTCAAGCATTTGACTAAAGGCAAAAAACCCCAACAGACAGGTCTTCTGATTCCAAGTCTGGTATCCATTTGCTGAACCACATTTTCTCTATCATCTACTCTCCGTTACTTATAATGGGTTTTGTAGAGCAGCTTGGGACAGGAGCTAAGATTCGGTCTGTAAAGGTTTTCCTTGTGATGACCTCCCTCCTAAGGACAGAGTGAGGTTGTCATATCCCAGTGGGGGGACTAYTAGACTGACACAGCACTTCTACCCTGCTCAGACTTTTCTGTGCTTCTGATTTTAACCAAACCTGAGAGGAAAGCCCAAAGGAACTGGCCTTGTTTGGAGGGGAAAACCAAGGAAGTTCARTAATCGTCCACAAACACAGCAGAGAATTGGGTTCTAGTCTAGACTGGTTCTGTATCAGTCATCACGGGGATTTCCAAACACCTTCAAGTAGCACACTGAACCATGTGAGCAGTTTGCTTCCTTGTCTTATCTGAAGGAAAGAGAGCAAGGATAAATGTGCCTGCAATAGAGTTGTGCTCACATTTTTTRATTTTACAGGGAGAAGGCTCAACTAATGAGGAGTCCAAGGAAGGCTCAGGGTGAACAGATGCTCTTTCCTTCAGACACTTAAGCGAGGGGGATGGATGCACCCACGCACTATGGAAATACTTACACGTACAACAGCATGTGGGGAAATAAATCAACAAGTGCACGGCTGCTTCATGCTGCAAGAGCAGCTCTGGGAAAGTCCACACAGTCTTTACAGGAATGGCAGCTCTCAACAAGAAAGGCAAACCACCAGGAACTGCAGTAAGAACCCCTGGGGAATAACTAGCTTGCAAAGCTGTGTACGAGGGGTTCCAGGGTGGAAGATAACCTTTCCCATCAGCACTGTGTCGCTCCTAGCGATGACCCCAACCGGGAAAGAAGAGGACTGGGAAGGCTGAGGCCAGCTCCCCCGTGTTTGAGGCACCAGCCCAGAAGCAGAGCAGCACGCACAGAGATGGCTGTGTCTCAGAAGGTAAAATGCAACAGAGCTTTCTGCACAACCCTGCCTGTACCTGTGCTGTGGAACAGTGCTGCAGGGGAAAACAGGCAGCACTACAGCCAAGGGGGGCTGAAATGGGAGAGGGATGTGCTTCCCATGCAACAAGATAGCAAACTCTGCCCCCGGAGAATTTACCCCGTTTATGTAAAAAAGTGCAGACTGYGCCAGATTCCACATCGGGAAGAGCCGAAGTGAATGGTCGTGGCTTTTTGATCACACAACCTTAAACAGCAGTGATGCCATGAACGAAGAGCTGAATTTCAGTCTTGTACTGGCCTTACATCAAGGCAGACCCACAACCTTCAGAGGCACTGCAGATACCGCTGTCGCTGAGGAGAAAGCAGCACCCTGCTCTAGTGAAGTGCCACCCTTCGGTGGGGAAACGCCGATCCTGATTAGCAAAAAGCTGGGCCGAAAACTGCAACCAGAGAGACACTGAAGGTGGAGTATGACTCAGCCCTTGTGCTGAGCCTCCAACTTACCCTGCTCTTTCATTGCCGTCAGCTGCAGCTCTTTTTTTCCTCGCTTTTCCAAACCCTCCTGTTGTTATTAATGCTGGGACTGTGTATATCAAAGAGAAAGAGCAAATACCGTAAGTGGCAATACTGCACTAAAGCTGTTTACATCTGCAAAACAGTGAAGATGGGCCTTTAATGTCATACGGTTTTACCTTCAGCAGGAGACAAAAACAATTCTAACTTTGTATTTTCATATTATCCGTGACCATCCACCATTTCACTGAAAAGAGAATCTGTATTGTTGCCAGATTTTTGCCTGTGCAGAGTAAGCCTACTTATCAGGCACGCTCAAAAGACAGAGGGGGGGAGGCAATATTCACTTAATACCAACTCTCAACAGGTTTGAAGAAGTCAGTTGTAGCCAACATCCAGACCGGACAGATTTTGACCCCAAAATACCACCAAAAATGCCAAGCAGTTCTTCTAAAAATCAGTAAAGGTATGTCAGGAAAAGTTGATTTGAACAAACTGAAATCAGGCTTTTTCGCCAGAAACTAGTTGGAGGTCTCCTCTGCCTGCACTCTGCAGTGCAGAGAAGTCATACCTTGCCTTTGATGGGTATTGCTCCCTCATGACTTTTTGCAGATGACTCATGAAATAAAAAAAAATATATACAAAAAATTAAAGAAGTGCTCAACACCCACTTACAGAAGTTTTAAGCAGGCATAAATCTACCAACTCTATCAAAATTGCCAGAGATTTACACTTGTATAAGTGAGATCACAACAGCCCCATAATATTTCACTTYTGAAACACAGCAGATCACAGCGAACGGCAGGAACTACTTTTAAATATTGTCCCAGGAAGGATGTCTCTAAGGCCCTGCGTGAAGAGCTCAGTTCTCAGTCACACCAGACAGGCCCAGAGCAAACACGCTGATGTCTGAAAACAACTCTTTTCAAACACAGTAAAGAGAGATCAGCTCTGCTGACCCAAACAAGAGTCCTCCCCCCGATTACCCAGACACTTACATTTTCAGTGGACTTACTCAGGGACTGTTTGCACTCTGTTCCTTGCTGAGTCCAGTACTCCACGCAGCCAGCCCTCTCCTCCAGAGCAGGGCATGCCTCCCCTCCGTTCCTGGGCTCCTGGATGATGTGCCTCCTCCGAACACGATACGTTGTCTTGCAAGGCTCTGCGCAGCCACTCCAGACACTCCACTGAGATACGACACAGGGGATAACTGGAGGAAAAGTAACAAAGAGGGATGTGGAAGGTTACAGAAATGATGCCAGTGACGTGCCTTCTCCAGAAAAGACACTTTTGACATAGCTCATTACAACCTTCCTTATTTCACACCTGTCCCACAGTTGTGTTGGGCAGTTCCCAGTAGCTCTGCTCCCACGAAATTACCTGCTCAGAAGCTCCAGCCATCCAGGCTAGCCTACATGGGATCAGTCACCTCCCGCTCCTACACCACTGCAAGCCTCCCCTGCAAACTGGGACCTGAACTGGATGAACTGAGAAAAGTTTTAAAATTAGATGAGGTCAAATTGAGTGGTAGCGGAAGAGCAGGATAAAGAGCAGGAGGAAAGGGAGGGTGTTGTAGATTCTTCATGCAGGTAAGACCTGAAATCTTACTGACGTCTCTTGTGAGATGTCACACAGCAAATGATGACCAGCCATGGAGTTTGGACCATCACATGGCAAGCTGGAGTTGAGTTCATGAATCAAAATGAAATACAATGGCTTCCACTTTGTACTTGTTGGAACCAATCCCGAAATATTCTGAAGATGTGACTCATGACTTTCAATTTTGGGAACCTGCACTAAGTAATGTTTCAAAAATCTTCACATCACTGMGCATCCCTACTTACTCTCACATAGTATCCACGGTACTAAATTCCTAAGCTTTGGCTTC
The DNA here is from genome assembly GCA_030449065.1 of Oceanodroma leucorhoa. Lineage (NCBI taxonomy): Eukaryota > Metazoa > Chordata > Aves > Procellariiformes > Oceanodroma > Oceanodroma leucorhoa. The sequence continues at coordinate 5,878,027 of JASVER010000063.1, forward strand.
CATGCAGCTAAAGAAATGTCTTCCTTCAGCATTCAACATCCCATTCACTCAGTCTGAAACATGCTGGTACCACTCCCTGMGTCATATATCCCCTTTTGTGATCCCTTCCGCATGAGCATGCCCGTAGTTGAGTTTCATAAGATTGAATCTTTGGAGAGAACTATCAAGAATAAYACAGGAATCACTCGAGCACAAGAGCTTTCACCTGCTGGTCTCTCTCAAAGGCAACCTGTAACCACAGCCCATGACATACTTGATCAGTTGTACTTAACCAACGCAACCTAACCATAAAGAACACCTTTGGAGAAAAACACTTGCAGGTCAGCCTAGACTCCTATATTATTTTTTCCCCACATATTCTCAGTTGGCTATAGTCCCTCTCCTTGCATTTCTGTATCTTGTGACTGAGCTGGGCCAGTGTATGACAATACACTACACCACACCAGCACTTCTAAGGACATCAAACTTTGGTTGTGCCAGTGAATAGGTGTCTTATCAGGTTTCCTACCTCGCTGGTTCAGGCACTGGGTGCCTCACGCACACAGTGACCAGCCAAAGGCCAGCACACACCACCTTACATACACTAAGAGAAGGGCTGCGCTTGCAAGCTACCTTCCACCAAAGTCCCTGTGAGTACTCAGGAAGCMAACTACCCAAGGACAGAAACATTTGACCCATGACGCTGAGCTCAGCCATGAGGAATTCCTCGGTTCTGAGTCCAGCTCCACTACTAATCTATCACTCAATTTAAAGATGTAGATGAGCCTATTCATATCCATTAAGAGCCACTATACTCAGCACCTTACAGTAACAGACATTCGCACTCTGATTTACAAAGGCATTCAAAAGCTTGAGTCCCACTGATTTCATTGGGACACAAGCTGCTAAATGCTGTTGTGAATCCCAGCCTTTCTGAGCAGTTCAAGCTTGATACTTCAATTTATTCTCCCACGGAACACAAATAACCCCTAATTACTGCATGAACCTCATTTGAAACYGCACTTGTCTTCAGAAACTTTAGGAAGATCTTTCAAACGCTATTGCTTTTCTTCTTTGTCTAAAGTCACCACAAACAGYTTTTTAAACCAAAGATTAGGAATTAAATCAATTATCTAAGTAATTGAAACATTTCATATATGCAGCAATGCACCACAAAAAAAGCCTGTGCATTGGATTGTAGGCTACCCAACATTATAACCCTTTTGTGCAYCTTATTTATTTGGAATGTTCTGCTCTTTTCAGTTTTGTTTGGCATCAGATATTAATGCCTTTGCCTTAATATTTTGCTTTACAAGTCAGTTTGATAAAGTGCCTCTTTAATGGTGGGAGAAAGAAAACCACTGAAAAAAGGCCAGGCTACAAAGGCAATACAAGTCAAAGTAGAACTGGGTCCCTTACATCCAGCACAAAGGACTCACAAGAAATAACAGAAATATCGCACCCTGTGCAAAACCTGCTTTCTCGCCAGACCTCCGTGAGCAGGGTGCTGTTATTCCTGCGGTGAGCCACAGGATGGCACCGGGCTGGGCTGCAGCTGTGACCCCGGCACCGCTGCAAAGGTGCCCCGCACAGAGAGGGAGCAGCGACTGCCCTCTGCTACCCCCTTTTATTACTTTTCTGTACTATGAAGAATAGACACGAGGGGCTCCTGTCTATCCCAGTCATCCCAGATGGCTGCCGAGAGCAGCAGGATTCCGACGCAGCGGTACTGAAGGAGCACCCAACAGACCAACCGTGTTCAGACACCAAAGGCACTGGGGCATCCGGCACCAGCACACCCCTCCCCTGACAGCCCCAACAGCAGGATGGCCAAGCTGCACCCCCCTGCAGACCTGGGGTGCCCTGCCTCRGGGCAGAGGTGAGGCGGGTTTATGGGATCCCGTGGGCAGCACTTTTATGCTCGCTGCTGCACTTGGACGTTGTTGGTCTGCAGACCCGCCAGCCTGTCCTCATCCGCAGGCATAGCTTGTTTAAATCACTTTGGAATGAACTGATTTCCCACCCATTTTCCAGCTCTCTCTTGAAAGGAAAAAGGCAATTAAATCACGGGAATGTCTGCCCATCTGCCTAGAGCAAAACTCTGCTAAGGCGCAGCTATGCAGGGTTTTWAAAAAAAAAAGGCATTATGTGAGCGGGTAAGACTCCTTGAGGATGCTGTTTGTGGGAAGGGAATACGAGATTGCACCACTCACTAAAATGACTTATCTCCTTAATTCACATCCACACTTCAGCAGAAGACATTTATGGAGAGAGTGCTGCTGTGCTCCCCGGGAAGGCAGCGCTGCCCGGGGACCCCGGCACGCAGCTGCACAGGGACTGTGAGAGAGGCTCTCGCCAGCTCAAATGCTGGAGCTGCAGCCACACGCTGCAGCTGTCAATGCCTTTTGCGGGGAAGCACGGAMTAACAGGAGCAGCAGATTTGATCCCATCCATAGCAATTCAATCCACAAGAGGGAAAGGGATTRGGGGATTCCGACTGAAGTCAGGAGAAGTGCCATTTCACATTTCTGTCCTGTACGAACACGCAGCATCCTGACGTGCCCTGCTCCAGGGGGACCCCAGCATCTCCGAGAACCACAACCGAGGTGGGGAGCCAAGTGCCTGCAGCATCCCTCCTCCGGCCACCCGCCTGCCCCCTCTTGCTTTTCCCGCGAGCAAAGCAGAGCCCGGCGGCACTTTTARGCGCGGCCGGGCAGCCAGAGCCCCGAGGGCAGGCAGCGGCGGGTCAGCTCGGGGGCAGCGGGGACGGCCGGACGCGGGAGCGGCCGCGGCCCCGCCGGCCACTCACCTGGGCAGGCCTCGGCGTAGTCGTGGCAGCAGTCGAGGGTGCGGGCGCACGCCTGGTCGCAGTAGCAGGGCCCGTGGGAGCCGTCGGGCCGCCCGCCGGTGCTCAGGCAGGCCGGGTCGCGGCCCGGGCAGCACAGCCCGATGGCGGCGCAGCCGGCGGCGGCGCGGCGGGGCAGGGCCGGCAGCAGCAGCAGCAGCAGCAGCAGCACGGCGGCCCCGCGGGGGGGGCACCCCGCCATGGCGGCGCGGCGCCCGCACCGACCTTCGCTCCCCGCAGCCCGGCCCGGTTGCCGGTTTAAAGGCGCCGAGAGCGGGCGCTGAGGGGGAAGGAGCCGGCCCGCCTCCCCCGCCGCTGAACGGGGGAAGGCGGCGGGGCGGGCCGGGCGGAGCCCCGGTGCCGCCAGCCCGGACGGCGGGGCGAGCCCCGCGGCGACCGCCTCGTCCCGGGGCTGCTCGGTGTCAGCGGCGGCCCCGTCCCGGGCAGACCCCCCTCGCTCACCGCCCTGCACAGGCGGGTACGTCGGGGCAGCGCCGGGTGCCGCACGGCCTGGGCAGCTACACCCGCTGCCGAGCAGCGGCCCGACAGCAGCAGTCGTTCTTCACACAAACACCCTTTATTTTCCTGACGCTACCATGATGTTTCTTTGCCTTAACCTTCGTGGCATCTCATGATGCCCATGCCTCCAGTAGTTCCATTTCTGCAGGCCTTTAAAAGTAGAGGGTATAATTTCTGCGCTGACTGCTAGCACTTGCCAGCCAAATTATCATAAAGGTTATCATCAAAAACAAATGATGAAAGAGACCATTTTTTGCCAGATTTGACTCCAGCATACCTAAGGAGCCATTAAAAACCTGAAAGTACTTCACTCCCAGTACAGCAGCTTGTAAGAAACACAATCCAGCTGGCTATACTGCCTCTCTACAGAATTACTCTGAATTTTCTGCTAACTTTCAAATGCAAGAAGCTTAAAGTGATTAGAGCCACTCCTGTGAATTATTTAGCTGTTCAGTAGAAAGCTAAAGGCTTTACTGTAACTTTTTATCAGACAGACTTGCTCTAAAATATTGATCACAACAGATGTTATACCTTGCTCAATACTGACCTGGGATTTATAAAACCCACCCACTGATTTTTTGCGACTCATTATGCTGTTGTACTAACAGTGGGTATGGGCAGAGTGTTCCCACTTCAGGGAGACTGCAGCAAAGATGCTTCTAGAATAACMGAAAATAATACTAGRGGACAGGCTAACACCTTCATCATGTACAATGCTGGAGGCATGGGAGCAGAGGAGACCTRGCACCGCAGCAGCTCAGGCATAACATGGTAAAATGTTCCAAAAAAGATAAGAAATAAAAGGAACTTTARCTTCTTTGTATGTCAGTAGATGTCTGTGGCAAAGGACAGATGTCTCATCTTCTTGGCAGTGGTCAGATATTGTCACCTTGGAAATCGCACATGTAACAAATCCTGCAGCGGGCAAGAGGCAAAAAGGCCAGGAGAAGAGAAGAGCACTAGAAATAAGAGGCCATGGGGTCGAGGAAGCAGGCATTTAACAATACCAGGGATACCAGGTGTTAATTCCTGCCTCTGCCAATGAGTCACTCACTATGTGACCACGCGGGTAAGTCATTTAATCAATGTATGTCTCATTCTTGATCTAGAACAGGAAGAACGTTCAAAAGGAGATTGCATTACTCAGCTAATTAGTCAACACAAACCAGAGGCCTGCACAGCTCTTGCGCAATTAACTGAGGGGCAGTAACAGAGAACRCTTCCCAGGTGTTTCTGTTTCCAGCACTGATGCTGCCATGCTCCAAGGCAGCCATGCTCCATGCCCCTGGCCAACCCCAGTTGTTGGGGTAGGAGGAACACATTCACATTATTCTGAGACAGAAAACACTGAATGAAAATTAGCTTTAGAAAGCAATGCATCCACATAAAGACTGTGATTTTGACTGACCCAGTGCTATTAGGAAAATTGGATCTGAGTCCAGACATCTCAGTAGAGTTTATATTCAATCCACCCCCACCTAAAGCTCTTGGGAGCAAACTTTGTTGCTCATCTCCCATTCTGAAAGCAGCTCTCCCTTGTTCTGGTTTGATGTAGCCCTAGGGGATTTTTTAGGGTTTGGGTTTTTTTTCCCTGACAGGGTCCAAAGATGGTAATGTTAAAGAAGCCAAGGAAAACATGGCCCAAGCCATGCTGGACCACATCAGGCCRGCAACAGATTTCTTGCAAGGCAATTGCTGAGTCTAAAAGTGGGACTGTTAGCCCTGTGAGGAATAATGGAGCCAAGCAAGTGTGCTTTACAGAAAGGAAATGTGGCTAGTTCATCTCAGAAGGAGTGGTTCAGGAGCAGAACAGCTTGCAGGGCTGTCCTTGGCAGTGGAGATTGTGTCTTCCAACCTACGGGGAACACCAAGAGGCAGCTCAGTAGGGCAGGTGGCAAAACAACTTTATCTGCTTGTTCAAACCCAGCTGCTTTCCCTGCTGGCCACGCAGGGTTCCTGCCCTTCCTGCCCTCTCACTCATTTTCTTTTGCTTAATTAAGCTGSACTGTGCTGGAGCTGCCACTGACCCAGTTCCCAGAGGCCCTCCTGCTCCCTTATTAACTCTGAGGGACAGGAAGATGTTGCAGATGGAATGTCCCTTCCAAGGGACAAAGGGAAGTTTACTCTCACTTTCACTCTGGATAGTTAATCAGTGTCTCTGCCTGCACCACAGGCTGTTCACCATCTGTGGAATGGGGAATGCTGTCCAATACCAGCCCCKTCTTAAAATTTATTTTGCCATAACTTCCCCACAACAACAACAAAAAAATGATTATGTAGCCTAGATAGGATTTATCAGTTTTTTAAATAGGATTTACCCTATTCCCAAGTGTTCGCCCCTTTGCCTCTATGCCCTTATCACCTGATAGTTTATATGTACATTGCAAATGCATTAGGATAGCAGTATTTTCTTTGTTCTGTGTTTGTACAGCCCCTTGCACTTTATGTCCCTTGTGCAGCACTTGGATTCTTGTGCATTCCAGCAACAAGGAAACTAGCAGAGCTATCAGTAGGCAGGACTAAAAAAAAAAAAAAAAGGTTCTGGTTTAGAGTGTCTGATTTTACTTTCCATTGTCACAGCCAAGTCTGTAAAAGCATAGAAGGAAAGTAGCCAAGTGATCTGATTTCTTGGAGCTGATTTCTACAGATATGTGAAGGAGAGCTGGCTGCCAGCTCATTCAAACCCTTCTCCAAGGCTATCACAAGGGATGCTCTGCTTCTTCATTATATTTCAGCAAGAAGCACCACCAGTTCACATGAGCTTTCCAGAACATAACGCAAATTAACAGCAATGGCAACAATACTTGTCCAAAAGAAGGCAAAGGTCAGTATTTACACCAACACTTTTTCTGCTGTGAACAGGTACCAACTTGAAAATCAATTTCTGCAGCAGAGTCTGTTCTGTGGTCTGCTGCCTTYCCTATCTCACGCTCAGCGCCGAGAGCATGCAAGGGCACACTTTTCCAGGCTTTGCTGGTGAGAGTTTTAGCACACGTGGTCCTAAACAGACTGTGTCCTGCTGGGCATAGAGGAGCATGGGAGGAGTTCCAGTTGCACATAGCAACTTTGTTCGCAGCTTTAAATATCAGCAGGGAAGCAGAGAAACCCTCAGAAACTTTAATGTTTTCAAAGAAAAGCTGGGGCAAATGATCAAGCTTCCTACAACTAACTAATCTGATAGAAGCAACAAAACTCCAAAACTAGGAAACCCAGCAAGAGGCTGCGAYCTTTTGGGATAGTGGATAATCAGGGACTTTGCTGTAACCACAGGTAGCAATTGTAGGAATCAAAACTGGATGCGAACTCTCATCACCCCTCCACCCTTTGGAAGCTGAGCTCCCAACTTGTAATTATGTAAAAACCTTCCAACCCTTTTCTACCTATCCCATCATCCCATGTCTGGGGATATYCCCCTTCATGAAATGATGCTTCAGCGTCCTCTGAAACAGTCTGTTTCATATTCAACAGTATTTATATTCAGATACAAGCCCCTATATTTCCTCTTACTCCTCTCAGGCTGCTGCTCTGGCTGAGCAGCAGCATTTRTTCTTACGCCCTGCCTGCCTGAACTGGAGACAAAGTGCAGCAGAGGAGAGGACGACCAACGTGAATCCAAAGAGAGACTGAACTGCCCCACACGATTCTTAATTCACTCTCCCTTTCAAACTGTCCATTATGCTTCAGCCTGACTCGATCAGGCAGAATAGGGGCAAGCTGACCTCACACCAAGGCCACAGCAACTGCTGTGGTTTTGTGTTCATGGCACTTATCCGATTCTGCAGTTTGCTGAATGTTTTCCCATCCCAGATCCTTCCCTCTATGTGGCAGATAGGAAAGAAAGCCTCCAGCTCTAGAAAAGCAGGGAACACATGCAAGAAACATCTGGCTGTCTCCGAGGATTTACCCTGCCTGGCTATTCCATTGAAGCCATTCACCTGAGGTTTTACTGTTTGTTTCATTCAAGTGTTTAATTCCTGCCCCCATGCCCTGGCAGCAGGAAATCTTTGAAGCATCTCAGCCCTTCATCCCATCCTAGACCCTGAGGATGCAGCTGCCTAATCCTGCCAGCCCCAGCTCTCAACAAACCAGCTCAGTGCACACAGCTCTTTCCCCTAAGACAGGTCAAAGACATCCTTTGCACAAGCTAGTGTCCTCTTACTCCTTCTCAGAGCTGATCTAACCATACCAGAGCAGAAACTGGGATATGAGCTCAGACTGTTGCTGATAAAAGCTGAGCATTTATTCATCCACTAGAAAAGCTGCATTKGGTCAAAACAAAGACCTATCTCCCCCAGTATCTGTCTTCAATAGTGGCTAATAGCAGATGCCCAGGAGGGAATATAAGATAGGTTGAGTGTGTAGTGGTATTTCCCCAGAATGCGCTCACACTTCTGGTAATTCCACCTCCAGGATTTCCTAACAGGTAGTGCCTATGCCTCAGTCCGTGTCTTATACAAATTCTCTCCCATCTCATTTTGAGCCCATGTAAACTTTCAGCACCCACAGTCTCTCATAGCAGTATGCCACGCTACACAGGGCACGAAGTTGTTTTGAACCTACCGTCAGCTAATTTAATTTGAATCCCTAGTTCTTGTATTGGAAGAGACAGGGAACAATGAATTCTCATTTACTTTCTCAAGGCCACTCAGGATTTTATAGATCTCCATTGAATCGTCCCTTAATCATCTCTCCTGCAGGCTGAAGAACCATCCTGGCAGGAGGGGCTGCCTGGCCGGTGGTTTGAGTTGGGGAGAGGTGCCACCGTCCCAGACTCTGCCTCACCAGCTCCTCTGTTGATCTCTCTGCCATAGTTGCGTTTCTAACATCCAATTCCTCACTCGCTCACCTCACAGGTCCTGCCTCTCTCGAGTCCTTCTTTAGGTTAGCTAAYCCTTCACAACAAAAGAAATCACTGCTGTGGATGTGGTCTTGCTTTCCCACGTACCCCACTCATAGTATGAATTCATGCACTTAAGGCCAAGATGAAAAYAAATTCACACAGGCAGATAACAAGCTCTTAGTGCTGAGAAAAAGAGTASAGACTCAAATATGTGAAAATATCCTAATGCAAGAATTAATTTTTTTTTTCTTTCTTTTGACAAACTCAAAATAATAATAGTAAGAACTAGAGGAGCTGGCTGATTTACTTTCACACCTGCTCCTCCTTTCTTAAAATGCCCGTCTGCCTGCTTACCCCAGGTACCCTGTGCAGAAAGCCATAATTAAAAAAGCRTTGGGGGGTCAGGAAAGGGAGAAGGACAAAGCACTGAGTCTTAAAAAAGGCTTATTTGAGAAAAGATTCAGGTGGAATTTTCTTTTATCAAGACTAGTAAGCAAAGAATACATCTGCAGGGATCCTAACGCCGCTTCACTTGGAGGAGTTTCAAGCTCTGCACYGCGATTCTCTCCTTTGAGATATTAGAATAGAAGTGAAAAGACTTTTAAACAGCATTCCCCTCTGTACACATCTGCTAGTTTTTAGCACACAAACATAGGAGAAGAGTTAATACCAAGCAAGATTTAAAGATTTTCCTGAAGAAAATCTGAAGAAAAATCAGATTACGAGCCCACGTATTTGAGATTCTTCTGTCTTTTGCCAAAGTAGAAAAGAACATCGAACCAAATAGTCCTAAACTCCACCTGCAAACAAAGCCCACTCAGGAACAGTCCTATACTCTGAGAAAGGGATGGGATCTCATTAGGACTGAAGGGAATTTTGGCCAGTACACCTGAACTGGGTTATTGACCACATAGTATTTCATCCAGAAAAAAAAAATCCCTTCCTGTTAGATCTGGACTTTTCTGCAYGTGCTCAGGAGGCCAGCAACTGCTGCACACCTCTTCGGATGTGCCTTTGCCACCCTTGTAACACTCACCCTCAGCTGGCTGCAAAGAGGAGAACCACATCAGCTTCCCAGATGGAGGGCACAGAGGGCACTAGCAGAGGGCAGCAGTCTTCTCCAGTGCCCTGCTGCATGACCAGCTAGGTCCAAAGCATCTGCTGTTTTTCAGCTCGCTGTTTTTCAGCTCACTGTTTTGTCCCCCGGAGTCTCRAGGTACTGCTGAGGCAATCCACATCATGGCAGAGCAGTTATGGCTGAACACACACCTTGGATTTAAACCCCAAAAGCATTCGCCCTTGATAAAGGCTTCATCTCAACACGGCAAAGCTAGTGTCTCCAGCAGTGTCCAACACGTGGGAAGTATTATCTGCTTAGTCTGCCTTTCCCTCTCTCACATACAACACTGCATTATAAGACCACGGGGGGAAGTCAGGCTAGAAGAGAAGTAGGGAAGACCCACTCCTCTCATTCTCCTCACAGAGAACACGGGTGCTAGCCTTCTCTACCTCTCTTCTGCCAAAAGCCACTACACAACCCCATCGCATACTGCCTCTCCATAGAGAGCAGGGCTATGACTCACCCCAGGGCATAAAGGAAACAAACTCGTTGCCATTAAAAAGCTATTATCTTTAATGAAAGCTGGAGAAGGTTCAAAGTGGCCAGAAGTCTTATTTAGAAAATAGGAAAGATAAATACTTTAATAAAAAGCTTTTAGTGGTTTTCTCTCTGGGTCTTTTGCTTTCCCAAAGAAAAGGAAAGGAAACCAGCCAACTTTTCCGAACCTGGTACTTGCAGTGTTTGGACCAGTTTTCTTTTTCTTTTCCTAAGAGAAAATAAACGACCAATTTGTGAGACACTGAGCCGTAAGAGGCGACCCTACGAACAAGGTAAGCCATATTCCTTCCCCTAAGCAGAATAAAAGCCTTGAACAAGTTTGCATTCAAGTCAAACCTGAAATTTTCCCCTAGTCTGTGAAGGCCCAGAGCGACACCTGACTCCACAATGCATTACTGGGAATCTTTTAAATCCAGAATAACCCCATGACAAGGCACACTCTCTAGCAGAAGGAACACAATGCCTAAAAYCCTCTATCAATCCCACAAGCTACATGACCCTCTCCCACATTAAATCAAAAGCAGAGCCTCGATTTTCCGATTCCTCCCAAACTAGCTCCATTCTCATGCTTTCACCAGCTGCCTCCACAGACAACTGCTTCCTCCTTCAGCCCTTGCACCTTTGCATCCTCCTCCAGCAACGCTTCTCCTGCAGCCCACGCCATGCTGGGCGATGGCTCCAGGAGCGGCAGGCAGCAGCAGCCCTCCCTCCTTTCACTGRCTCGGACTGCAGCTCAGGGCCTTCCACTTCCACAGCTCATGGGATTATGCTGCTGGTGTTTAAGGGTGGAAGAGATCAACAGGGACATGTATAAAACAGCCAAGGACTTCTCCCAGCAGCCTTCTCCTTGCTCCAAAAACCTGTGGGCTCAACTAGAAGATTAAACTTTGTCGTCTTTATCACAGACTATTTTATTCCCTTCCTATGAGGAATCTCCAAGTGTGCATGAGATGCTACCGAAGAAACAAGAAGTGCACACATACCCCAGAAACAGCAGCCCAGTTCACACCACACAAGATCAGTCTTCCCAGTCACCATCAGATCGTCCTTCTCACATAAGCTGATAATTTTGACTAATGTGTTCTCAACATAAGAGCCTGGGACTCCAGGCCACCATTGTCAAGTCAGCTGAGCTGTTTTTATGAGTCAGCAAGTGCAAATGGGTCATATGSAAGTTGCAGCATCAGGCTCCAGGGTGACAGGGCACCACTTGTCCCCTGGGACCCTGTACAACACAGGAACAGTTGGGAATAGGCTTCAGTACAGTTTCTTCAATGCAGTTATCATCCAGGCCACGCATTTTTCACTCTGCTAAATTTCTCCCCAGATATTAGGAAGAAAAGCAAACCAAATGGAAAGCAAATCCTACAGTGATATATATGCTGCTTAAACAGAACACTGAGGTGTCTYTCTAAATTCAAGAGCATGCTTAAATATGGTACTTGAACTATTACACCGCACACGGAGATAACTGTTCTGATTAACCAGGGACTGTAATGAGCTGTACAAGCTGCAGAAGAAACCAGATATACTTACTATAAGTGGTCCTATTTTTAAGTTGCCAGTTGATTGCACATCCTAAGAAACCTTGACTTTAAATAAATCTCTCCAATAAACTGAACATGCATTAGTATTTGACTGAGGTAGGTGAAATTTGAAAGACAATTTATCTAGTACCCATGTACGTTTCAGAAATTTAAATTGCCCAACTGGAAGATGGGTTGAGTATTGCCAACATTAGCCAAACTTTTAGTTGACACGGGTAACTACATTAACAGAAAAATTAGTTACCAGTTAACTGATTTCTGATTACACTGTCAGGATCTCTGTGGTCCAGGTGCTGCCTGTATCACAGTCACACTGACTTTGTTTTATACATGTCAAATTGTCAAGAAGCCAAAGAAGTCAGAAAACAGATCCCAGTTTAATCTCCGCTGTGCAGAGTTCCTGGAGTCCACAAAGGGGAAGACTCCTGGTCTGATCCACGCCTCTGCCTGCCAGAGATAATCTGAGGGCATTGCATCTCATGGATGCAATGAGTCACACGCAGCTGGTGCAATCTGCCTACCAAGTGGCACGGAAATTACTGTTTCAGTGTTGTAAGCAAAGCCTGATCCTGCTGGGTCCTATCTACCAAATAGGCCTCATTTGTGCCGGCAGTTCCCCATCATCACTGGGTCTTTTCACTTGACCAAGCATTTGTAGGACTAGACCCAGAACAAATGAGTCCTTGTTTCTGGGCCCCTCCTCAGCTTTGGAGTGACATTGCCTCTTGAAATGTACCCATTTCCCCTTGTTTTAACAGGAAAAAGGTAGTAAATTGACCCTTGTAAATTAATAAAGTTACAGCTAATCTGCAAAGAAGATGATGCTTATTTGCAGTAAAATATCACTTAACCAGAGGCCTTATCTACAATGAATATATTTCCACAAGAGATTCAAGGACACTCATCGGCACAAATTCAGTCTCTGCAGATGATAGCTAAATACTTCACAGAACATTAAGAAGCAGCACAGAAATATGATGCGAAATAGAGCTAAAAACCAAAGCAGTGACCCAAACTCRAAGTCAACTCTCAGCACAAAGGGTCCTTTTTGTGACTGGCATTTCTGAGTGCAGCTAGGAAGCAGCATGCAGTAATAGGAGGGATGAAAATAAATAGAACCTGTAACGCTAGCTCACCTATTTAACAGTTTTATTCAATTGATACAACTTAATGACAGAAATGGTCACATTTATTTTCTTAAATGAGAGCAGAAGCTGTCATGGGCACAGGAAGGCATTGGCCAGTCATGCATTCATGTTCCTTGGGCAAAACCAAATCACCAAGGCACACTTTGCAATTGAGTAAATGCAAAGGCAAAAAGATTCCACTTTATTTTACTTGGAATAGGGTGCACTGATTTTTTTCCTCTCCTCTAGAAATTAACTTTTTTACTATTTCAACACTATTGCAGCTATACCCCGGGTTGAATTACAGAACTCTGGGCAAAACTTAATTTACCTCCTCAAAGCACATTCCTCTTTTCCATACACAGGCTCCTACTCGGATCCATGAAAAATGATACCATAAATTACAACATGAAGAAAAATCTTGTAAACAACAAGAAATTCAGTGTGCGAGGAAAACATTTTTTCGCTTTGCTATTAAAGTGTGTTTTATATAAACAAGCTGTAAAACTCCACCAAGCCATTTCCAATACAATTCAGTTTTCATTGCTAAGAACTTGCTATATTTTTCTTACAGTAACTGTAGGAAGTAGCATATTAAAGACCTAGTGGCTTGTGGAGAGATACAGGGTAGAAAAAGTTTGATCTAAAACAATTCAGCAGATGGAGATGTTTCTAGACAGCATGTTCAGAACACTGCAGTGCAGGAGTCCTTTATTTCTTATCAGTAAGGATAATTGCATAGAAACAAGAGTTTCCTGTTACTCTTATATTGGAAGGTGCATTCTTTTGTTGATTAAAATCACAATTAGTCACCATGGAAGTTTTAACAGTGATACAAGCAGAGGATGCCAGGATTTGGGGAGAAGCGGTTAACTGCACCTTCTCCTTCTGTTTTTTTCTGAACTGTTTTTGCCCTGGGACCTCACAACGAGTTTACACAGGCAGACTACCAAGTCCATCTCTCCAGGTCTTCTAGTAGGATCTGTCATTTAGTCTATTGCCTGCAGGATGTGGGCCACGAGTCCCTACATATTTTCTGTGGTGTGGAGATCACTAGCAATTTTTGACAAGATAGATTAATTGTGCTATGGATAGTAAAGGAATGCATTTTGCTGAATGACCAGGCTGGAATGAGAAAATTAAATAAAACAATCACCACAGGGTTTTTGCAATGCTGACAGCTGCAGTCTTACAGGTGGAGAACACCACTGCAGTTGGATGGGATTGTCAGTGGTAGGGTAAACCTTGTGCCCATCGATGACAAGTGAACCACTACAAAACCACTGAGACAGTGCTGGGAGTTAATGAGGACTTGCATATTTTAGCTGGATTTGGGTGACTCGCAGGGAGGTATCCAGAGCCATCCTGCCAGACATGTTGAGACCAGTTGCCTACAGACTACACAGCTATTGTTCAGTAGCTGGACCAGGATTTTATCCTAACACATCACAGAGAAACAAGTTAAGAGATTTTTTTGTTTCTTTTCCCAAAACTGTATTTCCATGGACCTATGTGACCCTGCCAAGACACTTTAAAAATTGATAGAAGTGCTGTACATTTCTGTCCCACCTGCAGCATAGCATTGCTATCAACACTGTCTGACTCAGAGCCTTAAAGAAAACAGTCAGGAGGAGACATTGAGATGACAGAAGAGGTCACTAGACTTTAAATAATGACATTCTGAAGGGACTTCTAATAACATTCCTAATGAGTCCAAGMAATTGGCCTTATAAGCCCAAATCACCTTAACAGTATCACTGAATATTCCTTTTGTATCTCTGCTGATAATGAAAATAATGCTTAATAGTATTCAACATTGCCAAAGGAGYGGGAGACACAAAAGCAGCTCACAAGCACCACAAATCTAAATYGTGAGGAAACTTCCATGTGTGGAATTCAGATTTTAAAAATTATCATCAYGTTGATAATCATCTCTTGAACCCACAGTGATACGCACTGCTTTGGAAAGGGAGATGGATGAAAAATGATTCATAAAAGCTTTTCCAATGCCTGGCCTCATCCATGCAGCCAGCTTGTAGCCACTAGACATTGCTCACATACCATCCCCTCGCTGAAGGGGCTGGGCACGGTGATTTTAATGGCTGTGACCAAGACACTCAGGAATCCATATTTATGGCAAAAAATCTGACAGTTTCTGCCAGCCCTGATGAACTGGTGACTTCAACTCAGTTCATAACAACTGCRCGGCTCCTTCCACCTCCATATACCCTTGTGACAGAGAGCTTGATGAAGCCTTAGTCTTCCTGGATGTCAGTGCAGCATCTTCTGCTGGCATTCAGGGTCCATTCACTCCCATTCCAGTCAATGAATCTGGACTAAATTTTTGGAGATGRATTGCTTTCTTTTGTTTCTCTATCCATATCTCAGATCTCCATCAATATAGAAGGAACACTTTCAACAAGCGGGCGAATCATAGACACTTAGACACACACAGGCACACAGCTGGCTTCAATTACTTCCTGGTCAACCTCAAACTCACCCTTACACATGCCCTTTCTTGGTAGGTCTTTCATTTGTGTGCTATGTGCTCATGCAGAAATACATGGATAATCAAGTACCTAATTCACTTGAGCTATCACCAGTTTCCATGTGAATATTTGTGTTAACTTGGTTGTCCACGCAACAGCAAAAAGACTGACAACGCATGTTAAATGTACAATAGATGACACTTTTCAGCAGGGACTATTTGGCCTACATGGTTATACTCTTAGATGGGAGTTGTCTGAAGCTCAGTTTTGCTTCTTGCCTTGTATATCAGTTATAGGACTCACACCCAGACTATACATTCCCTTTTCCAATGGACTCATTGCCTTGAACACCAAAAATTGAAAAGAACGGAACGCATGAGGCATTACAGCTCAGCCTAAGAGCTACAGCTTGTTTGTACCCTCAGTGAACTAGGCTCAGACAGAAGAGGCCACCCACAGGAAACCCCCCAGGGATTATATTTGCCCAGTAAAACATGTTATCAACATTCAGCATGAAGCCAACCCCCTACCTACAACCACTGCCTTGACTTAGGTACAAAAAGCTCAGCTATGGGAAAATTGTGTAACTGCTGTTTATTTAACCACCACCTTGAATGCAAAAACAAAGCAAAAGAAGTTCACCCCATGAGATCTTTCCACCTCCACATGCTCAGTGCTCTGATAATAACAGGTTTCTCAGTAGGACGACATGAAGATTATAATGCTATTGCTAAGGGCCAGATTCACTATTGTAATAAAGAAAATTTTTCTCAGCCCTCCTCTAATCCGGAGGTTTACACAGCTGCTGAGCTTGCTGGAGAGATCCCCTCTTACAGAGTTTCCATTTAGGCTCTTACTCACCACTCTACCAGCATAAATGGACCACATTAGCATCAAAACACAGGGGCTGACCCAAGTGACATCTCTTACCAGAACTACACAGTCCAGTTGTACACAGTCCTTTTCAACATGGTCTAAAGGGGCCAAACCCAAGTTTTGCTTCTACAAGAAAAGTTACACAGTCAACTGATCTGCTTTMGACAACAGGCCCCACCTCACAACAAGCTTCGAGAGCAACTCGGATGAGTTACAGCTGCAGAAGCCAAAAGCCAGAGCACCATGCACACACCTACAGATCTCATAGGACATGGGGGCCGTTCATGCTGTTCCAGCTCCTGAGGTCTTTGCTG
Source organism: Oceanodroma leucorhoa (assembly GCA_030449065.1). Taxonomy (NCBI): domain Eukaryota; kingdom Metazoa; phylum Chordata; class Aves; order Procellariiformes; genus Oceanodroma; species Oceanodroma leucorhoa. The sequence goes on from JASVER010000063.1 coordinate 5,894,181, forward strand.
CCAGTATGAGGGAAATAAGAAACCCTGTGAGATCCTCCTAATGCTTCCATCACTACAATTCTCTCTACAGGACTAACCCCACCATCTCGCAGGGATCCTACATAAGTTTAAGGATCAGGCAAACCTACAGGAAACCACAACTCACCCATAAGCCTGTCACCCATGGCCGAACCCAGTGATGCATTCCTGAAGGCCTGAGAGCTCCTGTCTTCTGTTAGCCTTGCAAACTTCCCATGCAGCTTTGTATCTCCCTCCTCCCAGCTCTTGAGTCACAACAAGACTTTTTGGGGAACAACAAATGTGTGATGGGTAGACAGACTCGCATCATCAGACAGATGGAATTTCTGACAACACCTGGATATGGGTGAGCTTTCCTTTTCAGTGTGAAGGAAAATCATTAGGCTCATCCATGGATAAGTGCCTTTTTCAGATTCCCTGCCACAATTCAGACATGGAGAAGGCAGCTCATGGGAGACTGACATTTCCATTTTGTTTAAAGAAAAAAAGAGGGAAAAAGAGCAGTGGGGAGAACCCACCAATGCCACTTCCAGCAGCCTGCAACACAGAGTAAGAGGCACCCACTTGCCACTTGGAAGGAAAAGGCTCACATCTCTCAGGCAACAGGCTGTGACATCCTTTGTGCCTGTTGCACCCAGTCCAYGTAGCATGGTGGACCCTGCACCCAGCAGTTGTGCCACAAGTCTGGCAGTGACACGCAGCCCTCATTCTGCTTTCTGTCACTGAGGAAATCCATCTGTGCATCCCCCCTCTCAGCTCTATTCCTTCAAGTACTTTTCTCCAGGGCAGGAAAAAAAAAAGTCAGGAAAAGAACAGCAAAGGGCAGATTTGTATCTGCTTTATAAACTAACAAAATGACTCAGAAGTTGACCCCTCCTCACCAAGCCTTCCACTTGCCAAAGGGCTATGTAACAGTAGGTCTACCTGGTCATCTCTGCTAGAAAAAAGTGCCAGGTTTGCATGAAAATTCATTCACCAGGTCACTGTAATTCATTCTGAGATGTGAGACCTCATCAGCATCCCTCTCACCCCCACCAATGTTGCTACTTACCTTTACAGCCAGCAACTTCACTTTGGTATCCAGCATATCATCCAGGATCATAGAAAGGACTGGTGGGAAGCATGCGTCATAGTTCAGAGGAATGACAGAGAGGGTTTACAGAAGGAAATGATGACCAGCAGCACAAAATATGTGTCACCCTCATGACACAACAGTAGCTGTTGCGAAGCATGTGCCAGAGGTACAGTTTTAGGTAACCTAGGAACCAGGAGAGATGCACATTGCTGTTAGCACCTTTGGCAACCACCTTTTTCTCCAGGTAGTTTTCCCAAGCCCTACTAAGGCATTTCCACAGCAACATAAATTGCTGACTAACAAAACTTCTCAGACACTTCCAGTCCTCCTCTGTAGATTTCCAAGAAAATTGCACCTATAAATATCCTCCTGTAAAAAAGTGACAGTGAATACTCAAAGGAAAAGTCTGCTTTGAGCTGCTGGTGTCAAGGGCCTGATCCACATCCGCTGAAAAATGGATTCACTCTCAAGACAGACCTTCCCCCAATGAGTGCTATATCTCAGGGAAAAAATAAGTTTTTATCTCCTCTTGGTAGACAAAATTCTTGCAAACATGAATGGACACTAAGCCAGTATAACRTGTAACAATTACAGCAACACTCTCATGAGCCTGCAGATGGTTTGCAACTATTTGCATGAGATAGCAACCATTTTTCTTCATCAGCAGGCCATTAAATTCTCCATCATTTTCGGGAAAATTGATGGGGGTAAGGCAATATCTACAATTGCTGCAGTTGTGCAGCACAAAAAGTGCACATATTCCAATCTGCTAAACAAGGGCAGAGGTAGAGCTTAGTATTTCTTCTTACTGAGAAATGGCATCCAGAAGTTAGCTGCTGCCTACAGGCCAGGCTCTATCCTGGACCGATGTGCAAGCATTCCAGTTTCTGTGGGAGGATCAAAAGCACAAGCCTCACCCTTTCAATTAAAGAGCAGCCCTGAACCAGAAGCAGTAGGCTGCTGAAGACATTGGGGCCACCCACAGCGGGAAACGCAAGCATATGTGGAGCAGAAAGCTTGTGTGTGCTACTCCGGGCCAGCCCCTGGGTGCTGACACACCACCCCACYTTCAGAGAGCAGCTTTCAGGAATAGGCTTCAGGGAATCCATCTGGGCAAGCAGCACCATGTGGGGCTGCATCTGCTTACCTACCACCCCCATGCCCCAGCTGAGCCTCCTCAGCCAGCTGGAGGGACACCTGCCACCCTGTCGAGAGATGGAAAACGTGCCTTGCTTCTTCATGCAGTCAGTGCTCAGACCACATCTCCCCAAGTCTCTCTGGCCCTGGACATCCTCGCTGAGGAAGGTTACATGAACCCAAGGGAGTCTGTGAGAAGTAGAGAAATGAGGACAGCCCCTGGCTTTAATATTTGCCTTGAGAAAAGACTAAGGAAGTCAAGCTTATTCTCAGCACTAGAGGGAAGACTTCAAGGTGACCCAGCCACAGCATTCAAAACTGAAGAGCGCAAGCAACAGGCACAGTGAAGTGCAGACTATCCAGTGGACATTTTTCTAAATATAACGCTAAAGAAATCAGGCAGATTCTCAGATAACAGACAGAAATGGTCCTGAACGTGTTTCCATGAACCCAAATCAAACCTTAGGGAATATAATGGAATTGCTTCAATTTRTACTATGAATATGGTCTAACACAAAGAATATTTTTACCCATCACCAAGACAACTCTGTTACTGCCTGCAAGCTGCCAGGTGTTTCCCATCCACATAATGAAAGACTTGAGCCCATTTCAGTCACTGGAAGGCCTGTGGCAGGGGCTATATCCAGTCCTTGCTAGCCTCACATTGGCACTGAGCAGAGAAAGAGGTGAAGAGAATTTCTTCAGACCCCAGAGTGTCTGTTTCTGTAAACATGGAGAGAACCATCTCCAGCACTTTTCTCCGGAATTTAATTTACTGTGGAACAATCTAGAAGGCTTTAGCACTAGTCTCTGGTAGGTATCATGGGGAAAAGGGGAGATTTTGGTGGTGTGTGCTGGGAACCTCTGCAGAAAGCCAGAGCTCTCACYGTCCCCTCTCCATTCACCCTGTTGAGAGAGCAGCAGCCAGGTGGTCTGAGCAAGAAMGTCACAGCAGGGAGCAGAGGGGCATAAACTGCAGTTTTCTGCAAGATGAAGGCTGCCAGAAGACAGCCAGTGCAGTGCCAAAGGGCMTCAGCCCTATCTGCACCCATGCCCAATGCTTGGATGGGAAAGTGCCTGGGAACTCTAGGTGCTATAAAAAACCAGCAGTTCCCACAGAGCCAAAACAGAGACTCGGGCTGAACCAAGACACTTGGCTTCACCCCACCACTGCAAGGGATCTGGCAAAAAGGGTGGAAGAAGAACAGAAGTCTATAGCTGCAGAACATCTCTTTAAAACACTGGATGCTGCAGGAAAAAGAAACCCTCTGCTTCAAAAAAAAGTCTTCCCCTTACTGACTGTGGGGCAGTTTGAAAGTCCTGAAATCTGGATCTTCCTAGAGCAATCACAAAACCAAGTTTCGCTTTATTACTGTCCATGATAAAGTCTAGCCTGTCAACATAGCTGATGTGTCAGATWAATTAATCTATCACTCAAAAGAGATGGAGGCAAAGAAAATAATGCAAAGAGTAGAAGGAGCAATGAGTAAATGGACTGTGCTATCCCATAAACTAACGCAGCCACTTAACAGATGGGTCTAAAAGGAATATAATAATCACTTGCAGTCAAAAAGATGCCTGGGAATTTGGGAATATAAATGTTAAACCTCTCGCTGTGTATGAAAACATGTCTATTAAAAGTAACATCAGACAGAGAAATAATCTGTGCTATTTTCCTCTCAAATGCTCATGGCACCAAGAAACAGAGCTGTTTGAGAAAAGTAAACATTTGCTTAAACATACCAGCCTAGTGAGTGATTCCAGATTTCAGTTTTAGAAAGTTACAGAAGTACATACAGCATTGTCTGTTCCTGCTATAATTGATGGAACTGACAAGTCTGTATTTGTCCCCACTGCCCTGTTCACTACTACATTACTTGGCTGTAACGCAGTTGTACTACAAAGTCCATCGCAGCTCAAGTTTTTGAATAGCTTATGGTTACACACAGGAAAATTACCCGAGCTCATAGCATACCACAATGCTGAGAGCTGGCCACAATCAAGTTCAGCCAGCTCTCCATTACCAAGGGTGTTTGGAGAAGCAGCAGARGGTAGGATATCCCATATAACAGAAAAAAAGATGCTATGGTAATAAAGAAAAGGACCTGCAGCCTATGTTTACCAGCTGCACCTACCATATATCCTCATTTTCCTGAAACTCTGTCCAGACTTTTGGTAAAGGCAGCCATGCTCACAGTTTTGAGTGGGTGCATGGGAATTTGGAGCAAAGGTGTGGAAGGAATGCCAGGGGATGCTCTCTAGACGCAAACTAGTTCCAGAAAAAACATCATAGAGGCAGATGTAAAATGAAGCCACACCTAAGGTGCCCAGCTGCTTGTAGGCATATCAGAAACTCCAGCAGATGAAAGCTTTGAAGCAAAAGCCTATCAGTACAGAAGACCTCCTCCTCCTCTAAATAAAAGCCTCTGACAAGTTCAGATGTTACTTTTAGGATTTGTCTCCACTTTGTCACACTTGTTCTTACAGACAAGCTAATGACCACTGGTCCAGAAGTTTATTACAGCACACTGCTATAGCGATGAAGTGAAAGCATCCTGGCTACATACACACAGAACAACTCAAACAAATGAACAGTTTGATGCAGAAACCCCATCTGGCCCTTACTGAGCTTTGGGCAACGYGTGCCCACAGCACCCCCTGCAGCTGCCAGGGCAGAGGAGATCTCCAGACTCAGTTCATCGCATGCAGTTCAGCTCCTCCATCTAGCTGGCCCCTGCGTCCAGACTAGAGAGCATTCACGGGTTGCCTACAGCGGATCAGCTATCTTCAGACAGTTTTGTCTTCCATCCCTATGCATGTATGCAATAGCAGCAGKGCTTGAACCCTGACCTGAGCAACTTTTCTTGGAGAGATAATAAAACATGTTCCAGCTACATCTGTCCTCACAGCTCCCACTGGAAAACCAGCACACWCTATTCCCTAAAGCATGCTTGCTGGYAGGTATGCTCATTAGATTATGAAAGTAATGATATTAGCAGCAGCTCTGATCCCTCATCAATAYGTTGTTTCAAGAGATTATGCTGCTTACATTAATTGAATGAGAAAAATCTCTACCCAATTTAATGGAAGACTGCTTTAAATGCTGATTAATAGCTAATTTTCCGTCATTGCTGTTCCCTACTAAACATACATGCCAAAGGCCACTACCAGCTCAGATACCAAATCCTCTCCCATAACCASTGAAACTGTTATTTATGCTTTTAAGTAGCAGAAATACCCCCTAAACTTCTAGTTGCTGTAAATAACTTCCAATCCATTAGAGTATTACAGTGTTATCAGGCAGTAAAAAAAAACACAGCAATACTTCAGATGCTGCAGGAAATCATTCCTTAAACATTTCCTCAGCCTGTTATCAATGCCTCACTTTCACCCTTCAGCTACTTCAAGCYGAATTGTCACCGTTGGGCTCGCCAGCTCACTGCAGCCGCTGCGCAGTGCGCCCAGCTGCTTTCAGGCAGCAGCCCCTCAGTAGTTGGCATGTATAACCCTTCAGTCACAGGCTTCCACAGGCCCAGAACTAGCCACACAGGAACCTTCAGCAGGTGGCCCTGCTCCTCAGGAACCTGACAAGGCTGCAGGGGGATTGGTTTTTAACCCCATCCCTAATGCACATACCTGCTGCTGCACTATTTCCCAACAGCAGC